>KZ993894.1:0-25701 GCA_003614705.1 Blyttiomyces helicus | reverse complement strand
CCCAGTCTAGACCCCTTCTACTCCTCTTCTCTCCCTGCCTCCTGTTGCTTGCACCTAGGCAACTCCCTCTTCAAGTCCAGCCATCAAGTTCACAACCTCGAGACTCCAACATCAAGCCTGCTGCCCCTGACAGCAATAGGCCTGCTACATTTCTCCTGCTGGTTGGTAACCCACGTCTTGCACGAACCAATGAGGAAAGTGTCCAAGGCGTGGCAGAGGTTATGATGAGTGAGATGGTCTACTGTAGGCGGCGGCTGATAATTGGCAGCCTGGGCTGCAAAGAGGGCTCGATTGTGGATGACAATTTGTTTCTGGTTCTCTTAGCGGTATCCTTCCAATCAGTCACTTACAGGGAAAACTAAGTTCCCTACAACTTCAATGCTCGGTCAAGACTGTTGTACTTCCGAGCTATCTTGGCCTTGCCAGGGCAGATCTGCCTTCAGAGGTTCTCCCAAACGCATGTCGATCTTGTTTGAGGAGTTGACTGGGGGAGGTTGATTTGGACCTTGCCGAGATTCTGAACAAAGACAGCTTTGACTTTCGCCAAGTCAAAGGGGTGAACCTGAGCTGACCTGTTGCTCCAGGTTATGGGGCAGATGTCAGCCCGCTCGCTCTTGAGCTGGATCCACCTGTAAATCCAGTCCCCCCAAAGCCTGCACCTGTCATGATCCAGCGCCAAGATACAAGTTCTGACCCTGAGCCACATAACAGGTCATGAACCAGAGCCACGGTACAGGTCATGATCGGAGCCATGGTAGAGGTCACGAGCCGGAACCATGGTACAGGTCCTCACCCAGAGCGATGGTACAGGTCATGACCCGGTTGCGCCGAACATTGCATGATCCAGAGCCATGGCACTTGGATACCATCTAGCACAGCCCCTTTGCCCCATGATTCTGGATATGTTCTAGCACAGCCCTAATCCATGCCACAGCCCTAATCCCCAGCGCAGCTGCAATCTCCAGCAGAGCCCCAATCCCTAGAACAGCCCCATTCCGCAGCGCAGCCCCAACTCCCAGCACAGCCTCAAGCTTCCCCTATAAGTATACCCATGTATCCCTCTCATTGTAAACCATCCTGATCAACACCAGCCCTGGGCAATACAATCTAGTCCTGCCTCCAAGACCCCTTCCTGTCTAGAACCTTCCAGCTCCTCTCCTCTCCTTGCCTCCTGTTAATTACACCTAGGCAACCCCCTTCTCCAAGTCCTGTCGTCAAGACCACACCCTCAAGATCCCACCATTAACCCTTCTGCCCCTGACAGTTTGATCAGGATCTCCACCCGCTCACCTGCAAGCCATCTGCTACCATGACTACGAGACTAGACCAAGTCATTGCCATGCTACAACACCTGCAATAAGAGAACCAATATCTCCGGGAGGCTGTCACCCAAGTCCACCAAACACCATCAACACAAGCCCAATACCAAGAACCCAAAATCATCCTCCCTGACAAGTTTGATGGTACCCAATCGAAGTTTCGCAGCTTCATCAACCAAGTGCGACTCGTCCTCCGGTTTCAACCTCAACACTACCCCAACTGATCAGCCAAAGTCGGACTAGTAGGCACCTTGGTTGCCGGCATGGCCCTAGATTGGTTTGCACTGCTTCTCGAAATGCAGCCTCCACTACTTGATGAGTTTGCAGCATTCCTCCAAGAATTCTTGGCAACCTTTGGTGATGCTGACAAGGAACGAACCACCTCCACCAAGCTACGGGCACTCCAACAGGGCTCATGCCCAGCTTCATTGTACGTCCCCGAGTTCCGCCGGTTGCCTGCGATGTTCCCTGGGGAGAGGCCGCCCTCATTGACCGGTTTCCCTTTGGCCTACGAGGTGACGTCAAGGACCTGCTTCTGACAATGCCAGATCCTGCCACTCTCTCCAAAGCCGTAACCCAAGCTGTTGGATGTGACAACTGCCTCTATGAGTGACGCCGAGAGAGATGCATCCATCCCGACCATGGCCACCAGCCACAAACAACTCGCAGCTACCACCTACCGGTCATCAAGGAAGATCCGATGCAAATCCACGCCATGAACTTCAAGAGACTCACGGAACAAGGAAAGGAACATCAACGTTCAGAAAACCTCTGCCACTACTGGGGCGGCTCAGGCAACTTCTCGCGTTGATGCCCCTGCCAAAGCGCGCCACCAACCTCATCAAGTCACAACCCCAAGCTCTGCAAACCTGCAGACAACAGAGCCGGGAAACGACAACGTCCAGCCACAGTAGGGGCCATGTGCCTGGACGAAAACATCCGCCCCAGCAAACACGGACCCCTCCTTGGCACTGACCCATGCACTGCCTTCCAACTTCCTGTGCTCCTCCACCAAACCAACCCTGGCAAAACCGCTACAACAGCCCTTCTCAACTCAGGTGCCTCAGCCTCATTAATAGATTGAGACTTCGCCACCAAAAATCATCTGCAACTCATCAAGAAAATCCACCCTGTATCAGTCGATGTTGTCAACAGCCGCGTCATCTCCTCTGGAGCGGTCTCCCACCAAACAGTGCCAACCAGGGTAATCATGGGAGGACACTCCAGCGATGTGACGTTCAACTTCATCTCCTGTCCCAGCAATCCTGTCATTCTAGGCCTCTCCTGGTTGGAGCACCACAATCCACATATAGATTGGCAAGCTTGCACCCTTTGGTTTCCAGCACCCATCAAGCCATTCCAGAAGTCATCAAGTGATGTCCCCCAGATCAGTCCCGCGGCCCTCTTTAAGACAGTCTACCCACAAAATCAAGTCCTCCAACATCAAGCTCTCGTCAAGCCCAGCAACCGTGAAGGTACCACCTAACCCGTCAAGTCTCCTCTGCCGGGTCGGTGCCCGCTGTGACAAGAAGGAAGTCGTGGCAATTTATGCTGTGTCCTCAACGCCAGTTGCGGAGCCGTCCATAAACACGCAGCTCCCACCCAAGTACCAAGGCTTTCAAAACATTTTCGACCCTGACAAAGCCTGTACACTACCAGAACACCGCTTTTACGACAGCGCCATCAACCTGGGAACAAACACCTAACCGCCCTTGGTTCCCATCTATGGCCTCTCCCCTACTGAGCAAGATGCACTTCAAGCCTACATCAAGGGAAGCCTCGTGAATGGCTTCGTTCAACATTCAAAGTCTCCGGAGGGCACACCAATCCTCTTTGTCAAGGAAAAGGATGGCTCCCTACGCATGTGCGTAGACCACCGCGGGCACAAAAAGATCACAATCAAGAACTGCTACCCTCTCCCATTGATCTCCGGAATCCTCAAACAAATTGGCTCTGCTAGCATCCACACGGAGGTAGACCTGCGGGGACTACAACCTCATGCGCATCAAGCCTGGAAAAGAATCGAAAACTACCTTCCAGACCAGATATGGCCACTTCAAGTATACTGTCATGCCCTTTGGTCTCACCAATGCTCCCGCTGTGTTCCAGCACATGGCAAAGGACGTCTTTCAAGAGAACCTGGACAATTTCGTGGTGGTCTACGTTGAGACATCCTTGTCTTGTCCAAGATGAAGTCTGAACACGACCGCCATGTATGCCTTGTCCTCCTGAGGCTATGCGATGCAGGCCTCTATTCCAAGCTGAAGAAGTGGGAGTTTGACACGACTGAGGTCGAGTTCCTGGGCTCCAATGTCTCAACCAAAGGAATCTTCATGGACTCACACAAGATCATGACGATCTTCAACTGGGCAACTCCGACATCAATTAGGGACGTCCAATGCTACCTCAGCTTTGCAAACTTCTACCGACGGTTCATCAAAGACTACTACTCCATTGCTGTACCTCTGACGAGACCTATAATCAAAGACAATCCCTTCTGTCAGTCATCCTCTGCCTCCTCGGCCTTGGAGAAACTCAAGGCTGCCTTCACATCTGCCCCTGTCCTTCTACATGTGGACCAGACACGCCCCTTAGTCATGGAGACGGATGCTTCAGACGTCACGATCTGTGCCATTCTCTCTCAACCCGACCCTGACGGCTGGCTGGACCCTGGCACTTTCCATTCACGCAAGTTCAAAGCCACTGAAATCAACTAGAAAATTCTTCCAGGGCAATCTTAAAGTTCAGGTCGCCGAGATCAGGGGGCAAGCCCTCGTTTGCCGGGTAGATGCCTGTAGGTTGTTCTTCTCGTTCAGGTTGAGCAGGAACCCTTCCTTGCCCTTATCAAAGGAGGGACGTAGGTCAGGTCGGGCAATCACCCGCTCGTAAAGGTCCTCCATATGGAGAGCCTTTCTTGTTTAGATTCTGATGTGGGCAGTTTTATTTTGAGTATGGTCTATTGTCTCCAGCGCCATATCAGCATGAAAGCCCTCAGGAACATGATTTCCCAGCCTTCGATAGGCTGAAATTGGGGCATTAGTGGCTACGGTGGGTTGGTCTCTATGATGTCCATGCAGGGAAAGGTGTAGCGCCTGGGCTCTTCAACCTTCTTCTTATCTTCCCAGGCGCTTACACTGAGTTGAATGGGAATTGGGTGCGTACTGTTATTATGTACAGCTCGAAAGGCTGGACTATCTGCATACTTTGGCAAGATTGTGCAGTGACCAGCAAGTAATCGGGCAGGAGCGAACTCCAGTATGAGGTGGTAGCGAATCGGAGCGACAATGAGGGTTGAAGACAATGGGGGGGGGGGGTGATGTTTCGTGTGAGAGTCTTGCAGGGCCATTTCGCCGCAGGCAAGGATTGAGATTCAGCCCGGCGTGGTAGACTTGCCGCGGAGAGGACTGGAGAACTTGGCCTTGTGGATTTGGTGAATTTTCATGTCTAAGTTGAAAACCACAAACTTGTTGCATCCGGCGTCCATGAGGGTTCAAGGAAAGTTCCTGTTGAGGCAACCATGGATGATATAGGGGATGTCAACTACAGGGGAAAGGGAAAGGTTGTCAAAGGAGATCAGCGTCCTCACGTGCACCATATCATATTTTTCTTTGCGGCGGGAACTGATACCCTGGTGAGGTGTTGGGGACTAGCTGTCATCTCCACAGGTCTAGAAGTCAGTTCCTGTGTTCTTGAGAATCACAAAGAGGGACCGCTTGAGGTGAATGTCCGACCCATCGTCGGTCAGCTTGACTTCCATGGTTTTGATGCCGGTGCCGACATCTCCTCTGCAAGCTCCTCTGTGTCTGGTTCCTCAGGGTATGTTAGTGGGGTGGTTAGCGCAGTCGGCGTCGTGGGGGAGCGGTAGTCCTTTGCAGTGTGGCTGCTGCCTTTGCAGCAGCTAACGACTGCCGTGATTGGCTGAGTTGAAACGGACAGAGCCCCATTGATAGCTTCTAGTGATAGCTACTGCAACCTCCTACGCCACAGCCCCGTCCGCTTCCACAGCCTCCTACGCACTCTTCATATTCTTCCACAATGAAGCCACCCTTGATGCGGGTCCCGCGCTTTGCATTCTTCTCACCATCTCAGATGGATCGCTCAGCAAACTTCTCCTCTTTCAGATTCAGGTTCATCCCTTATCTGGTTAGCTTCTTCTTGTCTGCATGACTGAGATTGGTGCACGCGCCAACAGCTGCGTCACGTAACATCTACAGGTCAGCCTTCAGCTCCTCCTCTGCCTTCCGAGTCCCCAAGTGCACCACCTACTTGTAGTTTGACATTGACGGCGTTAGTGCTGTAACAAACAGCGTACTTGTTGTTGTAGATGTAGTCCAGCTTGGGGATATCCCTCTTTTTCTCAATGTGCGTGTGAGCCTTTTGGCTTGCCCATCTCGATGTTGATCTCAGGAAGCTCCCTTCGAGGGAATTCTTCTTGAGCTCGCGGCAGGTGAAGTTCGCAATATTCTTCGGGTAGAACTGCTTTGCGAACAGGAATGGTTGATTGTTGGGATGATACCATGGTCATCATAACCTATTTTGTGTGCACGGAACATGCAGGAACATCTTGACAATCTAACATTTGTACTAGTTGTTGTGGTTTGGGCCCCTGCCTAAGGTCTCCATGAATCTTTTGAAGTCGTGGAGGAAGTCCAATGTCTTCTTGAAGCTGCTCTTGTGACTTGTGCACATGGGAGCTTGCTCCGTACCCACGGCGCATTTGGACTTGATGGTTACCATCGTGAGCGTGTACACAGGTGCCGCAGACCAGGGGCCCTGGTGCCATTGATGACTTGGCCTTACTGGGATAGCAGACAAGTGAGGCCGGCTGGTGGCCCATGTCTGCATCCTTGTCCTTGGGGCAGTAGTTGGGGAAATCGAATGAGAGAGAGGATGTTTGTGAAGGTGCGGGGACCACACACTAGGACATTTCAAATGTATTGAGGAGGGTAACTGAATGAGGTTCTTGCTGTGGGCAATACGTTCCTTTGGGTCATATTGGGAGGGGAGGCTGTCAGAACCAGGGGTGCTACCAAGTTACGAACCTTGTGTTGCTGACAGGGTTGTCATGTGTAGGCCGTGGGGTCGAGTTGAAGTGTCGAAGTGTCTTTTTAGGTTGGGCAGAACGTAAAGGATGATGATTCCCTAATGGGGTTGCCCTTGCTACTTATCCCAGAGGCTGGATCTAAGGTGCAAAGGCAAAGTAGATGATGATATAGAAAGAGGTATGTAGATGTATGAGGAGTGTGTCCAGGCTGGGATTGTACTCAGCCTATCTACAGTGCAACAATTCGAGTCTTCTGAGACTACATCTGATGCTCTCTCCGGCCAGCTGTCCAACGGTGGCCCCTGTAAAGCAAGGCCACAAAGGTTCATTGAACACAAGAGGCCTCGATGCTCTTTACGACAGAGAGGCTTCCAACTATGACCAAGAAGATGAGAGGAGAATTACAAACCCCATGGAGCGAACCAGTGAACGTCATTTTGGTAGTAGGGGATAATATCCATGATTTGAGCAACTCAAGGGGTTTTAGCCTGTAAGGAAACGCTGCTCTGGAGGATGAAAGCAAATACTGGAAAGCAGATGAAGTATTGATCTTTGTGGACCATTTTGGCGAGTGCTTTTTGGCCTGATAGACTCAACGGGGACTGAGATTGGACTCAGAGGGATGAGGTGGATTGTAAGTCCCCAAGGGGATGCGAACACTTCCGATCCGTGGGTGGAGACTGGGGTGAGTGTCGAGATTGGCGACAGGAATCAGAGGCTGATTGGGAAGGGATGCCCTCTGGGAGGGCAAAGATTGAGATGCTTGAGACATATTTAGTGTGGGTAGAAGGTGTGGATGATTTTTTGGGGGTTGTTACCATATTGTCAGATCCGAGAGAGTTTAATTTGGGCAGATTTATTATCGTCAACAATGATTTGGTTGACCTAGTGATGTTTTAGGAGAGGCAACAAGGCAAAATAAAACCTGGGCCCTTTGAACAGGTTGAGAAGGGTGTCATCAGAGAGACCTTGAATGTGGGTGGTATCGGTTTGGAGGGGAAGGAGTTCGAACAAGGTGGAGGTGTTAAAGGAAGAATGTCAGGAGAGGTCTCATCCTTCAGAGGGAACAGTTGGCAGTGCCGTACTCAATTTCAAAGTTGGATTTTTCGTGTCTAGAGAAGTGGGGCAGAGATAAACAGGGATTGGAAGGAAAAGTGGGGAGAGCAGAACCTACCTGAAATTTGGACAATCTGATCCAGGGTCCCAAATTATACCATAAAAAAAGAACTAAGTGAGTGCCACCGCTCGCAATGAAAAAAACGCGCAAAAAAATCAAACGAATAGGCCAAGAATTTATAGTGGGCTAGGGTATGCCCACATATTCCCATGTACCAATAGGGTTTTTCATCAATTTATGATGATGCGCTTGAGCAAATTCTTATACAACATCTACATCCTGTGTTAATTTCGTCCCATCTCCTGTATCCTAGCCGCCTCACCAGCCATGGTTAACTTTACCACACTTTCACGTCTTCATCCTCCTTGTGACATGTCTCATACCCTAGCAGCCACATCTCCCGTTGCGAGTTTGCGCAAGTGTGGTTTGAGATGAGAAGATTTGGTATTCAGAGGACTTGGCATTTCTGCGGCAGGGCCTTTACATTCTTTCTCAGTGTCCTCCTCAGTCTGTTGAACTATCATCTGTCATCCATTGAACCCTCAACATCTTCAGGTTTTCTCCTCCTGTTTCCCTTCTCACCTAACAACTCCCTACTCTAACTCCCCATCTCCCAACTCCAACAATCCTTGGTTCGATATCACAGGTATGCGACACCACTTTCCCTTGTATTCTATGACCAATGTTCATTTGTTTCACACCATGATATCCTTTCCTCTCTTTGTTTCTGTTATTCAAGCTTTGCTCATCAATGGATGAACGCTCTCGTCCTTATGTCGCTCGCTGTCCTCACCTATTGATAGCATCCTCCATGGTGAGTGCTGCTGCAATGATTACTTGCAAGATGTCACTGGCCCTCAGTTACAGCAGCTCCGTGGCACACTTCAAAAAAAGGTAACTTACCAATTCTTCGTTTCGACTATTTACCTTTTGATCACTAGTCAATAAATCTTTTCCACATTTAGCATTGGAAGGCTGCTGTTCTCACCATTCTTGTTCCCAACCATGGGGAGATGCGCGTCAACACCAAAATTGCCTGCTACAAGCATTTTTACACCAAACACTTCATGACCAAATCCTGTGTTTATTGACTCCTACAACTTGTTCGCACCCACAACCTTGATCTAGCCACCACCCAACCAAATGTCTTGCTCAGAGGACCAGTCCAACCTCCTTATGCTGTTTAAATCACTCTTTCTAGTAGTATCAATCCTCTTGCTTGTTCTAACAAATTATCACTACAAAGTTTGTCGCTCTTTCACATCTTCTCCGCCTCCAACAGGATCCCAACCGAGGTTTCATATAATTCTATACATACAGAGTTTGACAAATTTCAGGGCTCATAATGAAAAAAACAGACAAAAAATTAAAGGAATCGCCCAAGTGGGCTTGGGTATGGATACATATACAAGTATACCAATAGTATATTCCCTTGATTTCCTGTTGAATCCCTCGCGCAAATCTCATCCTACTTCCTCAGATGCTTTTGTGACATGTTTCACACCCTAGAGGCATACCCAGTCATCCTAAACTTTCAGAACACATGCGGATCCTTCTTGTCCTTGTGTCAAGTCTCATAGCCTAGCAGCACAACAGCCATTCCAAAATCTCACCAATTCATGCTTTCTCTTGGGTTTATTTGATATCCTCACTATTACACACGACTTGGCATTTCTGCACCATTCCATTTTTCCTTTTTTCTTCCCTCAACTCCTCTCTCTCTATAGATATAACACCTGCCATTTATTGATTGCTCCTTTTTTTCATTCTTTCACTGCCTCTTTCACGGCTCTCAACTCGGACTCCCCTTGTTCCAACTCCTCATCCCCTTCTTCGAACACTGACTACCCTCCTCCTAACTCTGATTCAACTTCTCTCAAATCCCGCTTGACTACTTCCGCCATTCCAGGCAGGCGCTACCCACCTCCATTTATTTCCTTCGACCTTCGTTCATTTGTTTCACCCAACAATGTTCATTCCTGTCTTGTTTCTGTTTTACTCAACCTTTCCCTATTTAGGGATTCACACTCCGGTCCTTACGCGCGCTGCTTGCAGTTTTTCCAAAATTTGGTCACCATGCTGCTTGGGGCGCCATCTTTCTTCCTGCTTGTCACACCAAATCGTGTCTCTACAAATTTTATATCTTTGACAGCCTCTTTGCCGCCTTTGAACCATCTAATGCATGATCCATCCAAACTGTCTCTGAGGCACATTTCTTTCATGTCTGGCACAATTATCATGGGTATTTTTCTTCTTGAAAATCCCTGTAGAGGAATATTCCAACCTCTCTTTTTCTCATGTCTCTTGTCTTCATTTTCGAACTAGGTCCCAATTTTTCATACACCGAGTCTTCAATTTTTCCTTGTGCAACATCTGTGACAGACTGAAACCCTTCTCTCCTACCACCACCTTTCCTCTATAAATAGATATGAAGGGCTTTCCTTACCGCAAACAACATTCTGACAACATCATGTATGTTATATATCCCCAACCAACAAACATTTTCCATTTCCTGGACATGTTTCCCAATCTCTTGCCCTTCTTTCTGGTTCCTTTCATTTTCTCATGCATCTCAGGGAGTCTCCCAAGAAGTATTGTGCTTCAGGCAAACTCCCTCAGAAACAGCCTCAACTCTGTTGAGACGCCTATAAGGCAGGACCACAGCACCAAGTATACATATCTTTTGGCTGGGTGGTTTCATTTTGTACCAGAATATCAGCACCATTGCTCTGAAGGCCCTTGATTCAAATCCAGGAACTTCCAAACAATGTATCCCTGATTCACTGGCAAGAGGGCTGAGGTCTGGAAATATGGACACAAACGGGGAAGGGCTGTGGGCTTGAGGTCGAGTGTTCTGATGTCTATGGGGGAAGACATCAGCGCTCAGTGTGCACAGCTTTTGGTTGAATGGTTAGCTGTCATAACAAACTCTACATCGCTTTCATTGTCATCAGTATGGACAAAAGAAAAACCAGCCTTATGTATTATTTCAATAAAGCACTGGTACGTATTTCGAAATTTACCACCTGTGCGCCTGAACGATCTCAGTCTGACTGCTCACAAGCGCTCAGAGATCCAGCGGGGGCATGTTATGGTGGAGACTTTGGAATCACATCCCTGCAGCAAGGAGGGACAGAGGGACAGAAGGCCCATTTGATTGCCAGTTGTTTATGTGGGTGATGCGGCCCTTGCCTCTACAAAGTGGAAAAAAATATATGATCGAGGAGAATGAGCAACATAAGTCTACAACAGATTTCGAGTAGAGGCAACTCTTTGCTAGAGTCCTTGCAAGTAAGCAAGGGCCATTATGAGCAGTAGGCCCAGCAGACATTCCGTTTCTGTTGGTTGTAATGCTGAGCATGTTTGAAGAGCTTTTTCAGTTTCAGCTGCTATCTAGTTAGATTATGGGACACTTTGGCAATCCAGAGTGGTTATAGTGTCTGGCTGCTTCCTTGCTGAAAGGTCCACACCGCTTTAGGCAGTTGTTGACATTGCAAGCTGGATGGCTGCCAAAAGCATAGACTTTCTTGCCAGGCAAGCACAACATCTTGCTCATACTCTTTCAGGACAGCCAGGGAAAGTTCCATTTGCTTCTGTCACTCCCTCAATAGAAGCACAACTATCAGAAGGAGCAGATCAACAGCTATCTTGAGAAGGGATGGAATCGGCACTCTCCATTGGTCTGGGGAGTGCCAATTGTATTCCCAAAGAGGAAGGAAGGCGGAGTGGGACTATGCGTTGATTATGGCTGTCTCACATTGGTCACAATGCGAGACCAGACGCCGCTGCCCAGCCTCCTCGAGACATGTGACCAACAGGTCGAAACCAGATACTTCATTTTTTTGGACACCGAGGATGCCCACCATCCAAGCCTGGTCGCGGACAATCAATAAATCAGCTATGTGAACTGGATGCAGCCACGTTGAGTTCCTACTTATGCCATTTGGACTATCAAACGCCCCAGGGTGCTTCCAACGGTTCATGAACTCCATCCTTGGGCATCTGTACCTTCAGTTTGTTAGCTCATACCTTCCCGACGTCCTCATCTAATTCAAAACTGAAGTAGAAGTTAAAATGTGTGTAGAAGAAGTCCCAGCAATTCTTGTTGCGCACAAGCTCAAGATCAAGCCAAATATGTGTCTCTGGGGGAGAGAAGAAGTCGAGTTCTGCAGTCATCAAATAAGAGAAAGCATCATCATTGCCCTGTCTAAAATCGCTACGATCCACATACGGAAAATCTCACAATACACACACGACTTGAAGTTGTTCCTCTAGTTAACTACTTACCACATGCCCCATATTGATATATCATCTGTCTTTAGAACTGTAGAAGGAGAAGAAGCCAAGGGTCAGGACCAAATATGAACGGTTTGCCTTCAAGCGTCTACAGCAGGCCATCTCCACTGCGACAGTACTTGCCTGCTTCAACCCTGGCCTCAACACCTATGCCTATTCTGACGTCCTGACTAAAGGGGCAGGGGTTGCCTAGTGCGTCAAGGACCATGACATGACCCTTTCACCGCTTCCAACAACTTTCAGAGGCCTGAGGAACGTTCCTCAACTTCGACGACTCTTGTGCTTCAGCCACAACATGGCGCCACCAGAGATTTCCTACCCAATGTGTGAGATGGAAGTACTGGCCCTCATTAAACTCCTTAGGGTGTCCTTCTCCCTTTATCTGCCAATTCCTTCCTGAAGGGCCACTGAAGTAGGGATCTCTGCTGGCCCCCTCCAAAGATCTGCCCAGTCATGAAAGAGTCGCATGAAGGATCCCACGACTCTTCCCTCCTCTGGATTCCCAAATTGGCCTGTGAGACCTGCACGGCCCACCATCTACAGGTTAGCATCCCTCTCAAGATTGTTGATTTCAATTTGGCGCAAAGACGTGTCCTGGATCTGAGAGTCTGATTCGCTGTTGCTCTGCTTTGAAGCATGGAGCCGCCGTTCACCAGCCAGGTATTTCGTGTCCTCCTCTTCCGCAAGTAGTGCCCCCGCTGGCGTTTCCTTGAGAGCAGGCGCCTCAGTAGATTCTGCCCCCTTGTCTGTAAGAATTGCTGTGTCCTCTGCTGGAGTTGCCATATGTCCCTCTGTACCCCAAAAGGCTGCCAAAGGTGGCTGGAACATGACAATGATGCCCGGCTGTCCAGGAGGGAAGTAAGGAATTGCCATCATTGGCACGGCTACATCAGAATTGCTGTAGCTGACGGGGATTAGGATATGCCCTGCAGATGTGAAATGATGGGCGTGGCCCGAGGGAACAGGAATGCTAGCCAAGGTATGGGCAAGTTCCGATTTGGCACAAAATGTCCTGCTGATATGGGTTGGCGCAACTGGTTCGGAGTTGACGTGAGTGCGACACTTTAAGTGTTGCTGACTGTGAGGAACGATCCAGAGATGTACTTGGGAGTCTGCATATTGGCATCCCTCTTGGCACGGTCGTGTTCCTCTTGGCTGGGACTGATGACATGTACTAGGCCAAAGTTCTTGTTGACCTCCACGACATTCTGAATTGTCTTGTGGATATCTTAAGGGATTGTTTCATCGTTGTCCGGGTCTGCATGATGGATTGAAGGATGGCGGCCCTGAGAGTGGGGTGCTTCATTTTTCCAGCTGATGAGTAATTTATCAAGCAAGTGACCTTGATTTGGGGCTCTCCATTGTTCGGAACTGCAAGGCAAGCTTGGTTGAGGAGTTGGTGGAACTGGCTTTTGGACTCCCACAAGCTGGCTTCAAGGCAAGGTTGGCAAGCTCAATCTTCATACTGTCAACCAAATACTTGGGGAAGGAATGGTTCGACAAGGCAGTAATGTGAATGGGTGGTGAAGGATAGCCAGCAGAACACTAAGGAGTACCCGGAGGCGTGCCTGTGGGAGGGGTGATAGGCCTGTCATACTTTTCAAGCAGGCTGGTAGCCCACGTCTTGCATGACCCAATGAGGAAGGTGTCAAAGGCGCGGCAGATGTTTTAATAGGTGAGAGGGTAGACTGTAGAGGGTGGCAACTTACTGGCTGCCTGGGCTGCAAAAAAGACCATGTTGTAGATGGCCAATCGTTTCAAAATTCCTTTGCAGTATTTTTCCAAGTAGTCGCTTACAGAGGAGACGGAGTTTGCTACCACTACAAAGCTTCAGTCAAGACTTTCATACTTCACAACAAACCCGGCCTTGCTGAAGCGCATCTTCTTTCCCAGGTAACAATTAGAGGCATTGAAGTTGGTTGAGGAGGCCCACTGGGCGGGTTCGATCTGGAAATTGCAAACGTTGGAGGTGAAGGCTGTGATAATGTCGTCCAAATCAATGGCGCTGAGCGTGGGCTGAGCCGTTGCGTCAAGTCCAGGGGCGGTGTTGGTCTGCTTGCTCGTAGGCCAGATCCACCAACTCCGCCAGCCCCTCCGAAGCCTGCGCGCTCTCGGTCCAACTCCAGACATGTCAGTAACCATGTAGCTTCTTAATGCTGAGGTTTCTAGTAGATCATTGATGGCACTTGACGGTCCCGACTGGTGTCACTATTCAGAGGGGTCTTGTCTTGACAAGTTACCTGATATCTTAGTTATCAAGAGTTGAAGGTGGAAGAGGACAGTGCTACTATGTGATGAACCGACTTAACTTGGCGCTCTTTGACAGCAAGGGAGGAGAAGAAATTGGATTGTTCAGTTCACAGTGATTGGGTAGATTTCAGCCAGGATTCTGGGAGAGGTTACTGGAGGTGTCCAACATGGTGAAGGAACCACAGGTGTTTCAGGAAGGAAGTGGTGGTATATTTGCAGGGAAAGAGTCTAACAAGGGACCACAGGTTGGTTCGTTATTGCTATGTAAAGAGGTGATGAGGGATTCCAAAGAAGGTGCGGGTATCACCCACTTGGGGAGAGATCACACTGGGGTCAGAGATTAGCGCAACTCATGAAGTCTGAAAGATGTAGCAGGAACAAAGAGGGTTATTGCCGTCTGTAATCTCAGACAAAATGCTGCCATACTCTAAATTGATCCCGCTGAATAATTACACACTGAAATGAAGGACAAAAACATACAAACGAGTCCGAAAGGGCGCAATTTATCAAGGTGCTCCGTTCAAGCCTCTTTGGTGGCACCAAGCACATTAGAAAGGAGTCTGTACTACACTTGTGTCGTAAGGCTCACAGTTTATTTGGGGTTCTGTCTTCCCTCTTGCCTCCCAACTTGAAAAGTTTGGTTAGGGTAATCTGCACCACCATTCTCATGTTGAAACATGCACGGTCATTCTCTGGGTCTTCTTGATACTCCTTTGGAGATTCCTGGGGCATCACAATCAAGCTGTCCGGTCGACGCAGAGTTTTCTGTCATCCCTCCTGCGTTGTAACGGGCACCTCTGTTCTCCATGCTGTCACAAGCAATACCTCCGTGTAACTCCCTTGCCGCCCATCCCGAGTTGGTTAGGACAAGGATCATCTGAGTTGATAAGCAGTCAACAAAGCAGAGGGAGCCGTCATGAAGCTTGCCTTGTTGTCTGAAGGATACTGGCATCGCAAAGGTGTCTAACCTGACCAACTCCTGCCAGGTGTGAGGATCTGGGAGAGGGTGGAGGAACCACTGCTCTGCTTGGGATCCTTGAAGCGCTCGCAGTCTGGCAGCTGGTGATGTAATGTTTGATCTCTAAGAAGATGGTAAGCTTGTAGTATTCCGCTGTATTCTTCTGGATGATCTTAGACTGGCCCTGAGTGCCCCCATCAGTAATTCAGTCATGGTACTGACCATTATTGATTTGCGCATGAATTCTGGAACTTTGTATTGGCCACCATAGTGGTGGAAGTTGTCGTCAAAGTTTGCCTTTGCGAGAATGCTAGGCTTCAAGATTTTGCCTTTGGCATCAGCGGTTTATGCTTTGATGATGTGCGCGTGGTTGTCAGTTTTCAGGTAGTGGAGCCACCCTTCTGCTTTCTCTGGGTCAGTGAAGATATTCGCTAGCCAGTCGATTGGGTGTGGGTCCCGGTCCCAGTTGGGTAGAGTGTTACGAAGAATCTCAATTAGTTCTGGGTCTTAGCGCACTTCTGGGCCCACTGCGGCTTGTTAGAGAGAATGTTGGCAACGGTTTTGAATGACCCAGGTAGGTACCAAAAGGAGAAGTCGTATTCCTCCAGATTTTTGATCGACCATGCTTGTCAGCGGCTAAGCTCTGGGTAAGTGTTCAGAGAGATGAGAGAGTTATGATCATAAATGAATGCTGATGAGCTTGTGGCGGTTAGAGTGAGTGTTACAGAAATTTGAACAAGGCAAAGAGCTCCTTCTCAAGCACTGGGTACTTCAGCTTGGGTGGCTTCATCATGTGGCTGAACTACAATATTGGTAGGAGTCGAGGAAGATTTGTCAGCCAACTCAAAGTTGTTGACCTCTCTGTTGTTATTGTGTTATTTTCCTTGGCGCAATGGGCAACCCACCTCTTTATAGCAGAGTGGGATGGGTTGCAGAATACGTAAGTCTTCAGGCTAGGATCCAAGCAGGCTAGTGCCAGTGTGGTGAAGATGGCCTGCTATAGGGGCTGGAAAGCGAACTGTTTGTATTCTGTCCAGACCAACAGCTTCTTCACTGATTGTAGCTTGGAAAGGCTATAGGTGATTTCCAAGTAGTTGTTGACATAGGGTAGGAGGTAGTTGGTGATTGGGAGAAAGGACTGGGTATACTGTGGGTTCCTTGGGGATTCCCATTTCTGAACTGTTGAGGTTTCGCACAGGGCGATCCAAATGTGGTTTTGCCCAACTCAATCACCGCAGAACTCACCTATTTCCTTGCCCCAGAGACAGTTGCTTGGCTTGATGTTGAGCACGTGCTTAATTAGGTTCGGCAGGACTGCTTCACTGTGCTGCTTATGTTCCTCTTCAGTCTTTGAGTGAATGAGGATGTCGTCAAGGTAGGAGACAATGAACTTCTGATACAGGCGACAGAGGATAGAGTTCATGAAGTGGGGAAAACACCCCAGGGGGTCTAAAAGTCTGAATACCATGGCTAGGAACTCATAGTCGCCCTATCTTGTTCAGATCTCTGTTGTCTTCATAGTGTCGTTGGCAACCCTGATTCTAAATTACGCATCCTTGCTATCCACAAAGGTGAAGTATCTCGCTTCAGATGGTCAGTCGCACATCTCAAGGAGGCTTGGTAGCGGTGCTGTTCTCGCTTGTTGACCTAGTTGAGACCCAATAGTGGGTGATAGCTGTACTCAGCCATCTCTCTTCTTTGCAAATACAATAGGCGCTCCCCAGGCTGATCGCAAATACTGAATCCATCCCTTCTGCAATTAGTTGTCAATCTGCATCTTCAGCTCATCAAATTTGTATTTAGTTAGCAGACAAAATGGGTGGAATTATTGGCTAGCCTTCCTGAAGGAGTTCAAGCAAGAAGTTGTGCTTGCCCCTATCTGGCAGGAGACCGACGTTAGGGTGGAACAGTGTTATTTTGTAGTTCTTTTCACTTAGTCCGTTAAGGAGAAAGATGGCAGAGTACAACTGTGCCTCGCCTATCGGGGTGTCGACTCTGTCACCAAGAAGGATCAGACAGTGCTACCAATCCTCCTCTCTATGAGCAACTGACTAGCAGTAGCCAGATACTTACACCTCTGGGCGTCGAGATGCTTACTATCGAATCCGGGTAGCACACGACACACTCCAGAAGACAGCAATCTGAATGAGATACAGCCACTTCGAGTTCCATGCCTTGCCATTGGGACTATCGAAAACCCCGGTGTGCTTCCAGCACTTCATGAACTGAATCCTTGGTCATCTGTAAAACCAGTTTGTCACCTCGAACCTCTCTGACCTCCCCATCTACTCAAAGACTAAAAGTATATGAGCCACTACTCAGAGAAGTCCTGGCAATCCATCTTCAGCAGCAGCTCAGCATCAAGTCAAGCAAGTGCCTCTGGGGCAAGAAACAAGCCAAGCCCTATGGTCATCAAGTTGGACAAAACGTCATCTCCGTTGCCTTGTCTAAAATCACCTCAGTCGACTGATGAAAAATCATACGGAAAATGCATGACATCCAGTCGTATTCAGGTTCCCCAACTACCTCCTCCCCTACCTTGACAACCACTTGGAGATCACCTACCCCCGTTCTGAATTACAGTGGGAAGAGAAGCCGTGGGTCTGGACTGCACACGAGCAGTTCGCTTTTGAGCACTTACAGCGTGACATCTCCACTGTGCCGGTACATGCCCATTTCAATACTAGCCACAACACCCATGTCTTCTCCGACGCCTTTGACCATGCTATTGATGGACCCCCGCCCAGCATGCCAAGTACAATGACAGGATTGCTAAACTGCTTCTAAAACCCGTCAGAGGCCCGTCAAACCTTCCACAACTTACTAATCCTGTATGTCAGCTGCGAGATGAAGCCACCAGAATTGAACTGCCCGGTGCATGAGAAGGAAACTACTTTCCCTCGTCGTAATTCCAAAGGCCAACCGCCACGAGCTCATCAGCATCCACTTTGGAGCGTTCACAGACCATATGTCCCTCAGATACCTGAACACCCATCCAAAGCTTGTCCGCCAACAAGCAGGTTGCATCAAAGAACTTCAAGGGTATGACTTCTCTATTGATGATATGCCAGGCCAATTCAACACCTCTGCCAGTTTTCTCTTTCGCGTGCCACGGTACGCACTGAAGTGCGCCAAATGCCAAGAACAAATCGTGATTCTCGTGAGCTCGCTACTTCACTCTCAACCCTTGCCTGATCTATGGCCTAGCGAACGAGTTCGCCAACCCAGACAAAGCAGCAGCGTGGCCCCACTACCTGACCATCAAAGACCATGCGCTCAACATGAAGGCATGACTCGCTGACACCAAAGGCAAAATCTCTAAGGCGAGCCATCTCGCCAAGTAAAGTACATCAACAACTGCCTCTACTACAACTAGCAACTCTGACCTCCAGAAGTCATGCACAGATCAGTAATGGAACGGAATCACGGCCTACTTGCCAACAGAGGCAAACAGGGCCAGACCAAGCCCACCAAGGAGATCATCTGGAGGTACTACTGGCCTTCCATGTTCCCAGAGGTCAAGCAATACATCACCAGCTGCCCGGACTTCCGACTCTTCAAGGACCCCAAGCGGAGCTACAGGTTCCTTCACCCCATCCCGGCTTCTAACACCTTCTGATAGCTGATCTGGTTCCAGGCCTTTGCAATGTGAGTATCCTTTGGACTTAATAGCAAGTTGTATGACCTCAGCTGCGGTTTCGTCAACAACTTCTCCAGCTAAATCAGGACCAACTTGAGATGTAGGTTGCAAACTCTGGCAGACCTTTTCATCTCAAGGTCTACACCTGAGTCGGCTGCCCTCAAATCTTTGTCATGAAGCAAAAGTCGTCTCTGCTTTCTGGCAAGTGTTCATCAAACTGGCTGGCTGCCAGACAACATTTCACATTGCCACAGCCTGCCACCAATGGACCAACAGCTAATGGGAACAAATGATCCAGACAGTACAGAAGGTGCTGAAGCCGTGCCTTGACCTAACCAGCGATACATGGTCCAGATTGCTAACAATCCTTGACTTCAACATCACTGCGACACCTACAGGAGACCTTGACCTTCCCCTGATCTTCACCAATCGTGGCTAGACCCTCAACTCTCAGTGGTCCCTCTCGGCTACCCAGAAGAGGACAACCAATGGCTCAAACTCAACTACATTAAGGATATCAAGGCGTACAAGAGCTGGCTGAAAGGAACAAGCTCGCTGTCCTCCTAGATGCTCCCCCGGAAGAAACTCCTTCAATCCTCCCAGCAAGGCTCCACTGTGGATACCAAACCCAAAGCGTGAACAACCTCTCCAACTCAACATCAAAATGACCTTCTAATCTCTCCCAGCTCCGATGTTGAAGCCACGTTGACAACTTGGCTTAAGTCTATCTGTATGATCTGAATATGATAAGTTATGATTTGAGTTTTATCTCTCTTTTTCTTTCTTCTTTTGGGGTTGGGCGCTGCTTTGTCGCAAAAGGAAGTAGCAGAATCTTCCAGCCACCTGAACCTTCAGGCGAGAGCTAAACTCTATGACTCTCACCTACATCACAAGAGCAGTACCGAACCCCTACTAAACCGTGTGAGATACGACGCAAGAGGAAGGTCGGAATATACTAGCCCTACGCCGGTCGACTGTTAAGGCTCGCCGTACCCCAGACTTGTGGTGACCAAAAATGACTGTTTCCATCTAGAGGCATGAGGGAAGATGGAACCTCTTATAAACTGTGTGCGTTACTATGCAAGAGGGCTGAGGGAAACCCTTGGACAAGCAAAGAGCTTGGTGGCAATGGCCTGGCACTCCCCTTGGAAGCATCGCTTGTGCTCGCCCAGAAAACAACTGTGTGCATTACAACGCAAGAGAGGACCAAAGGAGAGCCCTAGGACAAGCAGAGAGCTCCCTCAAGACAGCCTGTGACTCCCCTGGATGTATCGCTTGTGATGACCCAGAGAACAACCATGCGCCGTGTGTGTCGCAACACCAGAATGTGGAACAGGTTACCTTGGAACTGCCGTCCCCTTCCTTTGCTACACTTCTTGAACACTTCTTTGGATATTTTAATCCAATTTATTAGGATAGGTTGTGCTCCTCCTCCTCAAAAGATTCCCCTACTCCACCTGGACATCATCCCTTCTCCCTCTCCGGGAATGAATATGCTTTAATCGTGAGGGCCTACTACTCTCCACTCCTCCGAAATCCGACCTCCTACAAACTTTGAATAAGATTCTGCCGCCTTCTTCGCCGGCCTCAGAATCAGCTGGGGGTGTGATGAATTGCGCCCTGTTGATTTGTTTGCCTCCTTTTTTCTGTTCATTCCTAGTGTTAGATTAATTGAGAGATTGGCTTCGAGTATGCAAGCACGTGGTCGTGAGATAGCCAACAGAAGGAACCTTCTTGGTTTTGGGCCCATCTTTACGCCCGGACTGTTTGGGCAAATCTCTGACTGCAGTGTGAATTCCCTATGGTTGGGTGGTTTCTGCACGTT
The DNA here is from genome assembly GCA_003614705.1 of Blyttiomyces helicus. Classification (NCBI taxonomy): domain Eukaryota; kingdom Fungi; phylum Chytridiomycota; class Chytridiomycetes; genus Blyttiomyces; species Blyttiomyces helicus. Next base: position 5,252 of record KZ993894.1, on the reverse strand, counting down.
CCTCAGAATCCCCTATCAAGATTGTACACAGTGACAACTGACCGACATGTGGTCCTTAGACAGAGTCTTTCACCAAAATCAGATACTCACTTGATTTCCAAAACTGCCGTAGTTATTTTGTCCTCTTAGGGTTCGGTTAGGGTTAGGGTTATGCTTCGACGCCTCCAGCATCCTGGTTGAAGTCTTCCCATGATCAGCCAACTTGGACATTTTACTCCATTCATCCCCTCGCTTTCATAGAGCGCCAATTTCCATCGGTTCAACATCTTCTACCTCTGCATACCACAAGGACCCACCCCACCTCCATCCCAAACCCGTTCAAATCCTTGGCAAAGACAAGTGGTACGTTGAGCATAGGTGTAGGGGCAATGCCTGCCCGCATCGCTGGGGCTTCCTGAGGCTGCCGGTAGAACCCCAAGTGTTTGGAGCTAAGCGCTTAGCTTGAAAGAGGGTTGGGAGCTTTGAGCTTGCCTCTCTACGGGCCAGGGTCAGGGGATAGCCGCCTGCGCGCCATCAACCCCTGTTGCCTTCTGGTTGGGTGTGGGGGCAATGCCTGTTCCTGTCACTGGGGCTTCATGATGTTGCCGTAGGAACCCCCAGCATTGGGAGCTACGTACTCAGCTTGAAAGAGGGCTAAGAGTTTTGCCGTTGCCTCTATACGGGCCAGGGTCAGGGCGTAGCCACCTGCGCTTCATCAAATGCTGTTACCTGCTGATCTGGTGTAGGGGCAATGCCTGCCTGCATCACTGGCAGTTCTTGATGCTGCAGCCAGAACCCCAAGCGTCAGGCGCAACCTGCTTGGCTTCAGATACGGTCGGGAGCTTCGCGCTTGCCTCTCTACGGGCCTCGGTCAGGGTATAGCTGCCTGCGCGCCGTCAAACCAATTGCCTGCTCGTCTGGTTAAGGGGCAATGTTGGCCTGCGTCACCAGGGCCTCGCGATGCTGCTGCCGGATCCCAGCGTCCAAAGTTTCCGGCTCAGCCTGAAACCCCAGTAGCCTGCTGGTGGGGGGTAACTGCTGCTGGTAAGAAAGACAATGGTCATCACATCTGAAGACAATAATCGCAAATCAAAAGCCTCCTCTCTAACTCACACCTCACTGCCGCAACAGATACCCAAATTTACTAGCAGCTGAGTACCGAATATGCATCAGGATGAGAATTGGACCATACTGTGTAAGATAGCTGCTCCACAACTGGGGCTGAGCAGCTGTGGGTGTCTGTTATCCTAGCCTGTGTTGCCTACCGTCGCTCTTGTGAGATTTCCACCTCTACCTGCTACGGGGGATGGTCGTGCTACCTGGTCAAAATCTGGGAGGCTGTGGTAAAGCGCATCGGTGCCAGGAATTGGGAACCCTGTGGTATTGCTTTACGGGGGCGGCCCTTGGCCGCATTGACGGAGCGAGTGTGTGACTTAGTCTTAGAAGTCCTGACAAGTCGCACCGTAGATAGGCTGAGACCCATACAAGCCTGGATACGCTCCTCATACATATACATCTTCCTCTGTGTCCCCTCTTCATCTACATCACATCTGTAGGCAGCCAGGGCCCTGTCCTTAGGATAGTTAGCGGTGGCGACCGCATCAGGGAATCATCATCTTTTCCCTCTTCCCCAACCTCGAAGGAGACTTGGACACTCTCACCTTGAGCACGACCCCCAAGGCGTTGAAGACTCCAGTAAAGAACACGAGGTTTACTGCACTCTCACTCTTGACTGTGAACCAGACTCTGAACCTTAGGTCGATTCTATTGATATCATGCAGATTCATTTTCCCTTTGTAAAGTTCATCAATAATGTGATTCTCCTCGCTTTGGTTGTGAAAACGGGGGAAAAGCGCGGCTCTTGGGCACCCTTAAAAACACCTTCCTGCACTTTTCTCTACTCAATCCACTTTGCCTCTTCTTAACTTTAAATTTTTCTCATGTTCACATTTTTCTTATCATGACTTTCTTACTGAAAACAAAATGAATTTGACAACTTTTCCTCTGACCTGAACACTTTCCCAGCCAATGAAATCCAACAAAATCCCTCCTCTTGGTACACGTAACCATACCCTAGCCACTTAATGAATTTTTGGGCATTTTTCGGAAGTTTATTGCAATTCTCGGTGTTCTTGGGATTTTCTTCTTTCTTTTATTCATTGTGAGCGCCCGAGCTCGTCGAACTCTTTTTCTTTTGGAATTTCTGGGACCTCAATTGGAATTCTCCCAATTCGGTTGGGCTCCTGTTTATTTTGACTTTTGAGGGAAATTTTCGTTTACTTTTTTCCTTGTGAGAGCTCGGGGTTATTGAACCCCTTTTGTATACAAAAATATTAAAGGCTCGGAGGGGGGGATTCGGAATATTTACCATCTTCTCGCAAATTGTTTTCGTCGTTTGACCTGCCGCTGGTTACAACGCAAATAAGTCGACTCTTTGACTGCCGTTGAGACTGAGGTGCTTTCAAAGAATCTCGAAGGAGGTTCAATGACCCGCTGCCGTTGGCCCGCTCTCAACTGTCCAACTGCTCCAGCGCTGCAGCTCGCATCGAAATCCTCATACCACTCTCTCTTCTCCCTCGACCAAGGCCATCACACACCTCATGAAGTTTCTCGAATTGACCCTCGCGGCAGTCCTTGCCACCACCTCCGTCCACGCACAGAACGTGACCATCAATTGGGCCGTTGCGTTCATTGGGGGCCTTCCCGGGACTTACCCACCGACATTCGACTCGCAGCCATCACCCGCTTGCCTTGTTGCCGTCACGAAATCGCTCGCCGCCGCCGAATCCGCATGCGCCCTCTCCGACATCCCCAGGATGGTTAGTTACTAGTTGATTCCGGCTGCTAAGAGGTTTTGTGGCCTGAACTTGAGCTTCAACTGACTAGATATGGCACATAGGATCTTATCTCTCTCGGCCCCGGTGTGCCCGTTCCGGCATCTCAGTACCCCAACCTTCTTTCCAACGTGAAGACCTTCACGGCCGCCTTCTGCACCACCGCCTGCGGCACCGCCCTTCAGGATTACGCGAAAGCCGCGGTTGCCGCTTGCGGGACCACGGCGATCTACTACTCGAATAGCACTTCCGTGTTCCCTGCCGATATTCAAATTCTCATCGACGAGCAGGTAAGAAGGCGGAGTTAAAGATAACCTAAAGGTCATCCGCCAAACCACTGAACGATCGCGTTTGTCCAGACGGCAAAGTCCGATCGCGTTTTCCTCATACGCCTCGTTCCCCTCGCATCCGTGCTTTGCAGGTCAAGCTCTCTTGCAGCCATGACCCCACCCTAAATCAAAAGGACGTCAGCAGCTACTGCCCGGTCGTTCTCTCGAAATCTGTCATCCAAATGTACGAATCCAACGCGTACAGCGTTTCAAACGCCATGTTCACCGACGCTGCGCTCCGCACGTTGTACTGTACCCCTTGCGCAGCCCAACACGCAAAGGCGTACGCGAGCTTCGTTGGCGCAAACTACGTCAGCGGCAGTGGTGCCCCCAGTGCATTTGCGAACGAGTCCGCTCTCATCGAGTCCTGGGTCTCGTCTTGCCCCACAGTGGTGACCCCGGCTGCTGATGGCGTCCTCATTGCGACGCCACTTTCCTCCGCTGCGTCCTCCTACGGTGTGAACACTGGCTTCGCCCTGTTGGCTGGTTTCGCTGCCGTTGCCTCGATGTTGTGAATTTTGCCCCCCCCCCCCCCCCCCCCACTTCTGTTCAAATAATATATGAGTTAAATCTTCTATGAAGCCATCATTGATCAGAAACGATGCCACGTCCAAGAGGCTTGTTGACACGGTCCCAGCCTTAAAAATGACGCCGACCGAAAACCTCATTGCTCCTATCAAACTCCCCCATCGAAAACTCCGGCAATCGTTGAGGGCTTGGCTCTTGCGGCCGCTATGATTGGCGTGTACTCCATCCTCAACAGCGTCCCGCGCGATTCGGGAAATCCCATCTGAGGTCCCAATTTTTTTGTATTGAAAAGAGACTCGATGACTCAAGCGGTCTCAAGCAATGATGCCCATGTTGAATCTTAGAGGGCTTCCGAGCGGTTGGGGCGAGGCCCTCCTAGGTTGGACTACATCGACCACCATGCGTCTCCAATGATGTGCCGCTGTGCCTGGCACCGGACCCCATTTACCTCTGGAATAACTTCAACAAGACGCCCGTGGCGATCGACCAACTTTCCTGCTTATTTTTCTTCTCATTCCGTATTGATGCGCATCATAACCGATTCTCTAATAGAATCCACATCGGTCTGAGCAGTCGAACGTCGACTGCAGCAAAGCATTACCTCTAGTCGAAAAATCTCCGGAAGACGGCCTGCTGCTAAATGAATACGTAGCCGCGCGAAATCTTTTCTTTCTTTCTTTTTTTCTTAGTCGTGAAGGCCAGGGCCCCAAGGCGGTGATGTGATCATTGTTTCAAATGATGTCCCCAGCAAACATACCACTGCTGGATCTTCGGGGTCCTCCGAGCGGTTGGGCCGAGATCTCCCAGGCATGCGGTTGTTGGCTCGCATCGACCCTCCCGCGTCTCCAATTATGTGCTTCCGTGCGAGCCCTCGCCTGGCAGTTGGTCCAACGCACTTTCCAGTTCCGTCGGTTCCCGGACGGGACGCTGTTCGCTTCACTCTGGATTAAGGGTCAAACATGTGCCCGTGGCGAGTTTTTCTTATTCCCTCTGTTGATCGATGCATTATCATCGCTGTTCTAGCAGTTTATTCCACACCGGTCATACCACCCTTGCTTCCGAACCGCACGGCTGCAGTTAAGCGTTACGTCGGTTCAAAATCTGAAAACCTGGATTACCTAGGGATACGGTCGCATGTATGTTTTTTCTTCTTTTGTTTTTCTTCGTCGGGAGGCCACAATCGCCCCCACATGCAACCTTGCGGCGGTGATGTGATAAACGCGGAAGTCTCCCCCAAAGATACCGCTGCGCGCGGTTGGATCTTCGCGGGCTCCCGACCGATTGTGCCGAGTTTTCCCCATCACGCACTTGTTTGCCGCCCGCCGCAATTTTCTTTCGCCAGCCTCCTCTGCAAATCCCAAGCGAGCTCATAAAAGCAAGTCGGGAGCCAAATGAGAATCCACTACGCAGACATCGTCTGAACATTTCGCTGCATTCACTTTCTACATCCGGAAACCTCCAAAGGTGGTCGACTCGATGGTGCGTTGAGGGCCGCGCTGAGGGACAGGCCGAGAACCTTGCGGGTATCTTCGGGAGCGATCACGCTGTCGTCCCAGAGCTTGTTTGAACAGGCTTAGGGGGG
>KZ993893.1:0-25949 GCA_003614705.1 Blyttiomyces helicus | reverse complement strand
TTGAACCCGACGGATTCGCAGGGTACCGATGGTGCTGTTCAAGCTGGTGGAGGGATTGTAAAAGAGGTGCGTGCCAACCCGGTTTCCCGCCCGCCCCCACTGACCCGAAGGGCATCCTAGACTTTGACTCGGCCGACGAAATCTATGACTTCTACTCGGACGACGAGGTCTCTGACATGGAGGAGGAGAAGTCAAGGGGGCGAAGAGACGCTCCAGCTCGAGAACAACTCTGCCCCAGCGGCGGTATATGACGGGGACGTGAGGGCAGATTACGAAGGTGAAAAAAATTTATTCGAACTAATTCACGAATATTGATTTTGTCTGAATCTAAAAAGAAAGATCTAAGGGAAGCAACGGTTACCGCAGTAAGGCATGTAGAAGTTACCATGGTAAACGAGAGTATTTTCCGAGTATTTTTTAGGTGATAACGCTGACATTTTTGTGTTAAATAATTAGATGTAGTGCACGTGGCGCATTGTCCCTTTTCTATAGTAAATTTTTGAGACCTCTGTTGGGAAGTCCCATATTGCGCCGGACTCTGTTATGGTCATCTCCCCTCGCGCGCCTCCGCCGTCGCTGCCGCCAGTGAACCCGCTCGCCATGCAACCCCCAAGTCAACCGGAGACTTGCAAAAGGAGCAAGTCCCCACGTTTGCGGGTCAAGAGAACAGCATCAAGAAGACAGCCGACTTCCTTGACACTGCCAAAGCCTACATTGCGACCTTTAACAGGGATGCAAACCACCCCTACAAGGATAAGTGTCGGCTCGTCAACACGTTCCTGGGAGGGGGCGCTAATACTTCATTCTGTGTACGTGAAAAGGAATACAAGGACAGGAGGCTTCTCGAAGATTGTTGTCTTGTATAAGCTGTTCCCGAAGCAGTTCTACACGAGGAACATCACAAACTCTACCGGCCGTGAGCTAAAGAAGATTCGTCTCGATGGGAGCCTAAACAAGATCATCATCAAGTTTCGCAGAATTAACAGCACTGCGAGCCAGGCCCACAAGCATAACAATCAGAAGAAGATCCCAGAGCTAGACTACATCAATTACTACAAGCACTTGCTTCCTTACAGAGCCAACGCAGTGGGCTTTGTGCTCCTTTGGTGGTAGAGTATGAGAATCGAAAGGAGGACAAGCTGGAGGTTGACCTTGAGATGGTACGCGCCGCAGCTGTACGTGCCTACACCAACTTTGGTCATTCCAATAAGAAAATGGCTTGACCTTAGGATGGCGACCTGAACTTCAAATTGGCCTGGAAGAAGGAGCAAATCCAAAGTTCTTCCACAACCAATGACGCAAATTGAACTGGCGAAATGCAACACCACATTGACTACTATCTTCACAAGGGTTGAATTTGTCACTCGCATTCTGCCTGGCACCCGTTGTATTTGCGAAATAGAGAGACAGCGGTGTACAAGTGTGCCTTGACTACCGCAGACACAACAGGGTACCTAAACATGATGAAATGCCTCACCCGAGCCTCGAGGAGATGAGCAACTGGGGTTCCAAGGCCAAGTACTTCACAGTGATCAACACCAAGGACGCCTACCATCGGAAAGGTGTTACAGACGACAGCATCAACAAAATACCATCAGCATGCCCCATGGCCTCTTTGAATAAATTGTCACGCCACCTGGCCTCACCAACACAGTCTCAGTGTTCCGACACATGATGAACAAATACTTTTGCCACGTGAACGACAGCAGTGTCATCTCTCACCTCGAAGATATCTCCATCTACTTGAAAGCCGAAGACAACCACAAGAACAACGTTGATGAGGTCCTATGCATCCTGGCCAAATAGAGTCTCAGCATGAAGCCGTCGAATTGCCATTAGGTACAATCGCGTGTCAAATTCTGCAGACACAAACTCGGAATCAACAGCATATCAATCGCACTATCAAAAATTGGGACCATCTGCCAATGGTCTACACCACGAAACACCACCAACATCCCTTCCTTCCTCCGGTTCATCAACTACCTGCGCGGCCAGTGCGCGCTTACTCATTGATGGCGCTTCCCTATTGCGCCTGCTGTCAGGCACCATCATCTCATAGCTTAAGCGGCCAAGAACTGTTGCCGTAAATGGACCTTGGACGGCTCGAGCCCGCGGTTGGGAATAGTTGCAAACATGACTGTCTCTCTGGGAGAACCGTCCGTGTGCGCATCATTCTATTGTTCCGTTCACACTGCTTTGGTTCCCTTTGAAGTCGCAGCTGTAGCAGTCCTGTGTGTCCTTCATTTTCTGCTTGACAATTCTCTGTATCGCGTCTTGATCGGCAATATAGTGGTAGCGTTGGGCTGGTCTGCTTTGCTGTTAGGGCTGATCCCAATTTCAAGGCGAGCGAACTCGAGAGATCGGAAGCTGTAGCCTCATTCGGTTAGAAAGGGGGGCAGCCTGCTGCAGGAAGGGAAAAGTGACACCCAGTTGGCCCCCACGCGCTTTGTATACTTGCGCCTTAGGTACTTAACTTTCTGGTTTTTCAGCTCGCCATTTCTGTCTGTTTGCTGGTAACGTGCAGTTGCAAACAATCTCTTAGCAGAGTCCGGCATGATTTGGGAACTCGGATCAGGGGTCTCATTATTTTTCTATTGGAAAGGTACTCGATGACCCCTTGGGGTCACAATGATAAAAACATATGAAAATTTGGCGGATTCCAAAGAATTCCCATAAAGCGGCTAGGGTAGGCAACCTATACCTGTATATCACTAGGGTCTGTCCCAAAACTTTGCGGATGCCCTAATAATATTTTTTTGAATATTTTACATCTGTGGTGTTCGTCGCGACACTTCCATAGCCTTGCTCCTACACTGGCCGTTTCAAATTCGCTCTTCACTTACTTTTCTCCGTGATATGAGACGCATGTCATGTCACGGGCCCTCGAAAGTTTTTTCGAAGTCCACATCATAGTCCTTGTCATACCCTCGCGGCTGCTCCGTCTCTTCGCCTTGTTAGCAACATTCCCTCCATAACTTCTCATGTCCTTCCCCTGCCCTTCTCCATCCCTCTCATGCCTCCTTCACCCTCTCCTCCAATACAAGGTATGTGATTCCTTTCCTGCTCACTTTTCTTCCATCTTTTTTTTTTATGAAAAGTTATTGGTTCGTTGCGTGGTGAAGAGAATTTCTACTCAAATGCTGATAATCCCATGGCTTGTCTGGATTTGCTCCGACAAACTCGATGGTGATGTTTCGATTTTCACTCAACAACGCATCTAATGCTTGTCAGGATTCTCTATTACAATGTCCATTCTAATATTCCGATTTACACTCAATAAAGAATAATTCCAGGATTGCAATTCACAATTTGCATCATGATGTTTGGATGCTTTCACCAGGAATAATCCCATGATAAAAATGAATTTTCTATTGAGTGTCTTGGGTTCACATCAATAAATTGCCTGGTTATATCAGATTCCTACTCCCACGTCTACAATCCCGTGGAATATTTGGATTCACTTTTACCATTTCCAACTTAATATACAGATGAGAACTCAATCTGGCATCACCATATCCCTCGTCAGGAAGTTTGTGGGAATTTTCCGTCGTGGGATTGGGATTCTCGCACAATAAGACATAAAAGCAAGGCTTGTTTGGATTCGAGATCACCTATTCCATGGCAATACTTGTATTAAAAATTAAAGCAAGGTAATTGCAAGGCTTCGCGGGATGGGCATCAATCATTTTGATTGTCATGTTGGGATTTTAACTCAGAGAAAAAATCCCAAGGCATTTCTTTATTGGCATTCTATAGCAGTTCCTATTCATTTCGCATGCATGTAATTAAGGAGTGGAAGGATTCAGAGACTGATGTTTTTAGATTCTTTGCTTGTGGTAAACTATAAGAATATTGCAGAAGTGTTTTCAAGAGGCTGTTAAATTTTTTTCGACATCTTCATTCCTGTAAGAACAGTACGCTTGTTGGGAAATTCAAACATAGATGCAATCAAAAATAAAATGTTGAATGTTGACTGTTGAAAGAATTCGACAAATGATGCAATGTGATTTATCAATAAATCAGATTTTGAATGATGAGTGTTGAATCAACATTGAATGTGAATAATTGATTAACTCGATCGACAGTAAGTCATGAAGATAACAAGAAGCGCTCAGAGTGACCCAAAATGCGATTGACATTCAGAAAAGCTAGTTCATTGTTAGCAGGCCAAATGCGACAACTTCAAGGACACAAATACATTTGACGAAAGCCATGGCATAATTGTGAATTGAATTGTCGCGGTTAATTTCTGAATAATTTCTGAGTTGATTTACACTCGAGGGGTTTGAGTGATTTCACATAAATGTTTTTGTGTTACTTTAGCAATAAGTTTCAAAGAATTTTCTTACACATTCTGGACATGAAAAGATTGAAATCAACGTTTTTCCTTTTTGTTTGAGGAGGTGCATCATGTGCCAGCTTTCTGGAAACCGAACCTTCACTATTAATGTAGACATTATCAACATTGCCGGAGATTTGCACGTCTTTATTTATTAATAGAATCATGATCTTTAAAAGATGTCTATTTCGAATCTTCAAATCTTTTAGAGAATGATGTCAATGATTTTCGTTATAAATAGGGACGTGCGTCTTAGCTAGTAAAACCATTTTTTGACAGTAAATCCTCAATAGAAGCCTGAAAAAAGAATAAAGATCACTTAGAGCATAACATGAAGTTTATCAAGACTTTCGAATATGCACGGGATGAAGAAAATATGCTCGAACTGACTGTCCATGAATTCGAAATGAAAACCAAACTCGAGTTGCAAAATTTACCTTGAACGAATATTTGAGAGAAGAGATGATAGTGAGACCGTATCAAATTCGATTCAAATCTGCAATCAAAAAACATTATCCAGCAGCCCAGATAGCCTATGCGTCACAGACGGAAGAAATCACAAAACAAAAAATCAAGTCAGAGAAAGGAAAACCACCGGTTTTGAAACCTTTATATGTTATTAGTTTGCAAGCATATGTGAAAGGTTACAAGGCCCACTCTTCAAATTGTCACAATCTCAGTCTTCTTAGGTTGTTGTCCTTGTTCAGAGCTTTCTGGAACATGTTCAACCACTCAATTTGGATTATTATTGATGGAGATATGAGGATTTGCAAAAGTCATGAGTCCCCGGAAGCTTAGATCCATTTCAATGGCCAAGGGATGCTCACAATGTCAAGTCGACAAACCGATTTGATAATGGAACCCCTCAAAATGCCTGATGATGCATGGGCAGGTTTTGATCAATTTGAACAATTCTGTAGTAAACAACTATGTAAACAAGAGTGTCACTTCTGATGTCCCAAACGATTTTCAAGATTTCCCAATGTTTCCAGTCGAAAAGTTCCCAAGTTCCGAGATATCTAGAGATTGCTTCAACAATCTGCAGGGAGGCTCAGCTAGCTTGGCCGCGATTATGGTTCCGCTGATCAAAGATATATTCATTTTTGTGGATAATGAATGGTATCAACACGATGGATTTCGCTAGGCACCGCAAAAGTATAGACAGCACAGATTCATCTAATGAGAAGTTTTGCCTATCTATAAGACTCTTTGTGTAGATTATGAGAAAGAAAACCGAAGAACATGGTTGAACAAGATCGTAAGAAATATCAGCTCCGAACAACCTTACAAAATTTTTGTCAAAGGGTAGAAATCGATCTAAGATATCCTGCTATGGAACCCCTCGATTCGAAAGAAAATCTTATCGCCTTTGAAAATGGCGTATTCGACACTGTAAGGTTGGAATTCAGAACTAGCAAACATTCTGATAATATCCCAATTATGATTCCGTACGACTTTCCAGAGGAATCTAATCCAAGTTTCCAAGATGAAATCTTGGGATTATTTGGGAGCATCATTCCAGACCAAGAAGTTAGGGAATTTATTCAAACATTTAGCTCATCAATTGAGAAGCTGTCAACGTCAACGGAATGTTGGGAAGGTTGAAGATTATCAATGTTCCTGTGCAATTTTCAGCAACTGGACCTTATTCGCAATTCAAGAAACTGATCGATGAAAACTTGTCTAACAAAGTCCAAGATTGGGCACTGGAAAGCATGTTGCTTCTTCCAGAAACATTCCAAAAATATGTTGACAACAATCATATTCTGACTATACCCCTCGAGGTTCAAAAGCTTGTTGAAGAGGAAAAACACAAAAACAATCCCATTCTGGAGTTTGCGCAAACAAAAGTGACACCTCTGAGATCATGATTTACGTCAATGCGGTTAATGACCACTTTCAAATTTGGTCTACGGATGTTGGTTATGGTTCGATTACGAAAGAACGCAGCACTCATAAGTGCAAGATGAGATTAGAGGCGATAAAGGTTACATTTTATTCCAATTTGAGCTTCATAGGCTAAGTGGCTGTTTGAAACCCAAAGGACAGCTGTGCACAACAAGCAATATCAAACTCATGAATTGGGATCTCAAAGATTGAACATGCTGATAAAATTCCTGGACCGCTGATGGAATTTCAGAAATGCTTATGAATCTGCTGATGGAATTCCTACTCATACTTTATTTATGTTTTCTATTTTGTTTTGCGGTGTCTTTTCTCAACCCTCTATGAACTCAATAATGCATGAAAAGTCAAGCCGCTGATGAAAAATGTCTAGAAGACTTATATTCCGTATTAAATCAATACTGTACTTGAGAGTACTGAGATCTAATTGTAATAGTAACCATCTTACTATATAGTTTGTAAACTAATGATATGTGCAGAGTCCCCCCCTTTTTTTTCAGCTCATCATCAACTGTTTTTTTTACATGAGATTACATTACTATAATAGTATTTATTCTGTAAAATATTGGAAATATCAAATAAAAGTGAAAAGGAAAAGTCTGAACCTGTCTAAAAAATCTCATGTCGAAAAAACTCATCAGCTCATCAGTACTTACAAAAAACAAGATTTATCTAAAAGATATAACATCAAAATGTGAAGGCGAATTTCAATTTCTCCAAAGTTAAAAATACATAGAGCTAAATTCTTCAGCATTTAGGCTGTTTTCATCAGCACCAAGGGCACTTTCATTAGCACAAAACTGATTTCATCAGAACGAAACCAATATCATCAGCACCCAGATCAGTATCAAGAGCATTAGTTGGGAACTTTTGAATATTATGAAATGAATGATCAGATATTTTTGAAAAAAGTTTATCGATAAAAGAGGTTCCAAAAATGGGAAACAAGGGGCTATGTCAAAGATCTTGAATATTATAGATTTTCGACAAAGTATAATTTTGATATTATGACTCATGCAATGATGGAAGTTGCATGGTATAACCTGTCTAAAAGGTTCTACGTGTTTTGATCCTGACATGAAATGTTTCTCTTTACAAAATTGATATCGTTAGCATGCGAAATTCATCCCGATGTAAATTTGTTCATCGCCTACCAGGACTGTATATTTTGAGGAAAAGTTTGAGGGCTTCAAAGTTACCAACACAAGCGTTTGGTCTGAAGTTTCTTTGATGCATGTGGAGACAAAGTGCTTTCCATTATCTCTGATAGACTTTGAAGGAACAGTGCCTCTTATTTCTCTTAATTCGCTGCAAACATATTCCCAATTTTCTTGATGTTGTTTTCTGTATTGAGAGTTGTTGAAAAGGATGAGCAATTCATTTTTTTGTTTGGTGTGACTGAGCGTGGATTTGAATATTTCTTAGCTTTGGCATCTGCTGGAACTTTTCATCTCTAGAGAGTTTTCTTTCCAAGGACAGGGCTAAGTAAAAAAGTGGGGAAAGCAAATCTATCATTTGAATGAACACCAAAATTTGACATCTTTGCTAACCAAATCATGTTTAACATGAAACTCAGCCAAACCGGAAATAACTTTCTTCTCAGTGATGTTAGAGTTTTGTGTCTAAAAGCCGATCGTATCAAATCTCTCATAATATGTTGAATATCTGAATTGCAAGTCGGGAACAGTGCCCACAACCCGATTTGCACTTCATTGTACTAGTATGGATTGATTAAATAATTGTACTCTCATAATGAAGCCATTGGTGAAGAGGAAATCAAGATATTCGAAATAAGAGGATGAAAGTCCAGGGAGCAAAATTGGTGCAGCCCGCAGACTTGATGGATATTTTACCAATACAGAATTCGAAAGGTGGACGATTGTGAATTGCTCAAAGCAATGGAGATTGAAAAATGTTTTATCGATACAGATGAGGAAGACATCAGTCACCAAAAATTGAGAAAACTAGTCAGGCGTAACTCCCAGACTAGTTTATCCTTGCGTTCTTTTAAAGTATTTTTGTAATATAGACAACATATGTAGATGATTTAATGCATTACATTGGCCAGGATTGGTTTTCACTAAGAAGGATCACGTCGATTAAAGTAATTTTCCATATTCACAATCGTAGAAAGAATTTGATCATGCTCGTCCAAAATACAGGGAGCATTTTCGCCTGCAAAGAACCTGGACATATTCCATTTTCCTTCGAATGACGCTTTTCTCTCCAAAAATACTTTGAGGATGTTGCCAGTGACCATAGATATGAATGTATTTCCGGGCAATGATCTGGAAATAGTTTTGGTAACACATGACAAAACAGAAGTTATTTATCATTTGATCCTGCCAACCCAAAATATTTTTCATGTTTGCACCGATGCACCCAATTATTTTGAAGTGTTCCGATAAAATGTTGAGAATCAGGCTGTTCCCAGTGAAAGTTCCTCCGCATAAATATAGAACAAAAGCCTGATCATCTCGAGTATCAAACAACCAGGTGGACAATCACATAAGATGAAATCGAGAATTTTTCGTTCCAAATGACAGCTAAAGATAGAATTTAAAAGAGGAGTTTCGCTTCTGTTTCGTGTATCTATGTTGAGGTCTTGATCGGCGAATTTATCGACGTCCGCGGGAATGTCTAGATTGTTTGAAGGTGCCTGCTTCAGGAGACAAGTTCCGACTTTGAAAATTCCATTTTTGAATTGATAGAATTTCGGCGTTTTTAGTGTTGATTGTTATGGTAAAGTTTTCCAATTGCGGAGAGCCAGCCTAAGTGAAAGATCAACAAACTGAATAGATGACATTCTGAATGTTGAGTGGTTGAATGTTCAATGTTGAAAGAATTCGATGAATAGTATGATTACATTTATTGATGAATAGATTGTGAATGTTAAATGTTGAATGTTGTATGTTTGAATGTAACGAATGATGACTGTCTGAATGTTATGAGCAAGTAACCGGAATGATGGATTGTAACAAGAAGGTGTGAATGTAACGAATGTTGATTGTTGGAATGTAACAAGAATGTTTGAATGTAAAGAACGTTGTATGATGGAATGTAACAATAAGTAAAGCAGTATAGTGAAAATCGTTTTCGGTGAGAGTCTGATTAGGGTCCAAGCGTTCTTATCCGTCAAGGAAATAAACTCGGGCAAACTTTCATGGAGTCTACTGGCGCCATTTTCGAAAATTGATCCCGAATCAATGTTGGGTGGCATGTCAAAACGATGATTCAATTTGTCCAAGAGAGCTTGTTGCTGTTTTGAAACAATAGACAGGCAATTGTTTCGATAATGATGAAAAAATTTACCACCCAAGTTGGCCAAATTTCAAGATTTACCTGAATTTTCACGACGAAAGTCGAGCGAGATCTTAGGATTCGAATTTAAAGATTGACAGTCCCATGGTAGGTCTGGATTCTCCACTAAGATATCCATGGTAATCCTGGGATTTGCAATCAAACGTCTGACATACCCTTGTTTGTTTGGATTAGTATTGACAATATTCAGAGTTCTGTTGGGCCGGCTACTCAAACATTTAGAATCCCATTGCATGTCAGGATTGGTATTGAAGACTTCCAGAGTGATATTTGGGTTCATGCTCAATTGTGAATAATCCCATCGTTTATGCACATTAACCTTGACAGTATCCATATTTACATTTGAATTCTTGGTCAAATCTTTTTGCAGCTTTCGTGGTGAGTCCATCGGTTACCTGCGCAGTGGCACGAATATTTATTGACAAATTCCATGGTGTTATTAGGATTTTAAGATAAAGAATCACGACGATCATTTCCATAGTGGTATTTGGACTTGCACTCGAGACATGATGGTCCCATGTTTAATCTGGATTTGCATTGTTAATTAACTCCAATTGATTTAACATAAATGAGTGACAGGAGTTTGTGATTGAACGTGCAAAGCCAACAAGAAATAAACAGGGTGCAATGAGTGTTGGAAGAATTTGAGATATAATGCAATGTGTTTCATCCATTGTGAATGATGAGTGTTGAAAGGATTCCAGAAATATTGCAATGTGATTTATCGATAAATGAAATTTGAATGGTGAATGTGGAAAATGTTGACCGTGGACTGTTGGCTGTTGGATATTAAATTGTTTTGTTGATTGTTGAGTCTTGACTGTTGATCATGAATGGTTTTGTTGAGTCTTGATGGTTGATTGTTGATTGTTTGGTTGATTGTTTTGTCAATCAACGAGTGTTTTGTTGACTATTAAGTTGATTTGTTTGTTGATTGTTGAGTAATTCGGGGATTTTTTGTAACTTGTTGATTGTTTTGTTGATTGTTTTGTTGATTATTGAGTGTTTTGTTGATTGTTTCGTTGATTGTGGAGTGTTTTGTTGATTGTTTTGTTGATCATTTGTTTATCAATAAGCATTTTGTATTTTTTGGCATTTCAAGATTGAGATCATCAATAACAAGGATGGACAAAAGGATCGACAAATAGATTCAAGATCGAGAAATATTAATCAATACGGAATACAAAAGATGTAATATAGAAGTTCGAAAAAACGAGATGAAAAAAAACTATGTTGCATTGAGTTTTATTGACGGACAGGTCACAAAGGTAGAAAAAATTCAAACTAGCCGACAAATATTAAAATTTTGTAAATCTAAAATGAAAGATCAAAGGCATGGGGGCGGTACCATGGTAAGGTACAGAGAGCGCTACCCTGGTAAGAGAGAATTTTTCCAGTCTTTGATGGTAAGTTCTTAATTTTTTTGTCATTAATGGTCCTATGAAGTGTACGCGGGGCAGTGTGGCGCAGTAACTTACTGTAGTCAGGTCTGTTTTTCGCGTGATCCATGGTCAAAAAGCTGGTATGGACATATGTGACGCAAGGTGGCTGCTTGTACACAGTGAGCAGCAGTGAGCCGCAGTGTGTAGAGAGTATGATTGATCTTTACCGAGGTTATGTAGGTGCTTAGAGAAGGAGGCGAACACTTATACTGAAGAACAAAGTCTGGCGGGTTTTGAGAATTCTGATCCCCGGTCCAATTTTTTTCTATTGAACTTGAAGACCCCGAGTGCTTACAACAAAAAATCATAGGAAAATCTGCCCAAATCCAAAGAATTCCCGAGGAATTCAGTGGGTAGGGTGTGGCAACAGATGAGAATCTAGGGATTTCATTGGATTTCAGATGTCACTTTGCTTGAGAAACATAGTATTTATGGTCTTATCAAAAGCAGACTCTGTTCCCATTTGCATAAAACTTGAGAAGTGAATAGACTTTAGATTGCAAGGAGCGATTCCGTGAGCGTGATATCGGAAGTTGGGTAGTATTTCTTTGATTCTGGCAATCCAAGGCGTTTTCTTTGGCTTGCTGTTGTGGAAGACCAATCCAGGTTTTGCGAAGCAGACCACAAAACGATCTTCGAGGATAGTTATGTCAAGTTTTTCCTGGCCAGGTTGGCGGGCAAGAGGCTCAACTTAGAAATCGGTGTCAATGAATTGGTGTGGACTTGACAAGTCTGTGTGTAGACGTTGGATCCATGGGTGGAAATAGCAAGTAGTGGAGGCATGATCCAGAGACTAGGTGGGTATGGAGAGTGGAGTGGATGTTGAAGGAGGAGTTCAGGGAATGTTTCGAAAAAATTGTCTGTGGTGGAAGAGTGTGTGGATGAGGTTGTTGGGGGGTTGCGTGTTTGTTCTGATAGAAGAGAGTGGCGTGCCGGAGATTTTAGAAGTCTGGCAGGATTCTTCGTTGCCATAGTAGTTTCATGTCTGGGTGCATGACTGAACTTCTCGTTGATGGCATCATGAAGCTTGTCGTCAGTGAAACCTTTGATGACGTTGGGATCGGGGTTGAGGGGGAGGAGGTTCATTCTAGAGGTGTCAAAAGCGGTGATGGTGGTAGAAAGACGGGGTTTGAGCAGGGGTGTGGAGGCGGTGCTGTGTTCATCTTCCAATAAATGTTTTTTGTCTCTGAAAACAGACAAAGGTTGACAGTCAATCAAAAGATAATATGTAAAGAAAGAAACTGTGAACAAGAACTTATAGCAATCGGACAATTCCATCATTGTCACTGAGGGGATGGAAGGAGTAAAAGTGATGAAGCTGATGGAGTTTGTCAGTTTGAGCATCTCAGGTTAACTTGTAGTCAACCGCAAACTGTTTACTGGGTCTTCAACACCTCTAGGTTCTGGGTAAACATGTAGGTATCAAAGTCTCCTTCGAGATTGGCGAAGAGGTAAAAGAAGTTGATTATTCCCTAATGCCGGCGCCGCCGATAACTTCCTAAGGGGAAGACACTAATCGGGATGTGTAGGGGATGTGGCAGAGATGGCTCTGTACATGTCATGCTCCAGAGCCATGGCACAAGTCCTGACCCATAGCCACCGTACAGTTCATGACCCGGAGCCATGGTACAGGTCATGATTCTGGACCCTCTCTCAAGCCGAGCGAGTTGCTGACTACACAACACTTGAGGTTCAAGCAACTACTAGCCAAGCACCCTGCAGTGCGCCCCGTTCCTCACTGTGAGGCAGACCTAGGCTCCTCGACGCTCCCCGTGAGTCAGAGCTAGTTTCCCTGACCCTCAATATTATCAGAATTTCTTGTAGCGTTAAACATAAGGGGGTCGACTGACCCTTAAATGGCAAGTAGGTAACCACTCGCCACTGGTGAGAGTGTCCTTGATTGTTTTGAGAGGCTCCCAGGAGGTCCCATCTTGAGGGCAGCCTAGCCGTTTGACTTCATGTTTGTGCCAGGCTATCCCGTTCATCTTTGCCTTTGTTCCATTGGTTGACCATGCGCTCAATGTACCACTTGGCCTTGCAGAGGATTTGAACTGGTTCGGAAGGTGGTGGGATGCGTCGATGGTAGAGGGGTTGGAGTACAACTTAAGAGTGTTAACATAAAGGTAGGGGTAAACTTCAGCAATAATTGATGCGCCCAAAACCAGCTTGTAGCTGTCAGGGTAGGGCCTTGTGGGAGGACGGCAAACAGGCCCTTCAAACCCGGCACAAGCTTGGTGATCGGAGAGAGTTAACCTGTCCACCTTGCATTGGCGGGCCATCACAGCCTTCAGGGGGCTCTGCACCATGGCGTGGCGGCGCTCAAGGCTCTCTTGGCATGACATGCAGAGCAGGAGGTACTGTGGTGTCCAAGAGAGCAGGTCTGAGATGGTGTTGTATTGCCCCGGGAGGTACTTGTCAAGTCAAAGCTTTAGAGGGACTCAACCAATCCGCCTCGCTGTTAAATCAGCTTTGGCTGGGTATTCAGGTATATCAGCAACTTATTGAGAACACATAGGTCGGCATTGTCGGGTCCTAGTATGCATGTACTGGTGCCATGCAAATGGCAGCTTCCAGGAGTTGTCATGACTGTACCTCCTCCGCTGTCCATTGACATGGTATGGCGCCCTATTGGAGGCGCGACATGGGAAGCGTGATCCGGGAGAAGCTGTAGATGTAGTCACAGATGCTGTTGATGAACCCGAGACACGACTGGATGTTGCTGGTGTTTTGCAGGGTCAGCCGGTTGCAGAGAGTTGCGATTTACATGGGGTGATGGCTATGCCATCGATCCTGAGTTCTTGTCTGCAGAACTTGACGCAGGACTGGTCTGAGTGGCATTTCCTTGGCTTGATGTTCAGCTGTTTCTCAGCTAGGATGCAGAGGACCTCGCTGACATCCTGTTTCGGGTCTTCTGTGGTCTTGGAATAGACCAGGATTTCATCGAGGAATGAGATGACATAGCGGTCGTAGGGATGTTCAAATTATTGCTTCATCAGGTTTTGGAACGCTAATGGTGCATTGGTGAGTCCAAACAGCATGGCATTGTACCCAAAGTGGCCATATTGTGTGCATATCCCTGTTATGTCAGTGCTATGGTCTGCGACGTGGATTCGATGGTAGGCACCCTTGACTTCAATGACAGTGAAGTACTCGGCCTTCAATACCCAATCACCCATCTTCTGAAGGCTTGGGAGAGGCATTTGGTAGTGTCTGGTGACACTGTTGGGCCAGCAGCAGTCGAGGCACACCTGCAGACCGCCGTATTGTTTTTCAAGGATATGCCTGGTGAACCCGATACCGACTGCGAGTACGACCCGGTAGGGTTGTAGTTCTTGATCACTTTGCGGAGGAAGCCTTCCTGATCGTTGTCAGTGGGGTGCAGGTCGGGCCTGGTTTCCTCTTGCTCGTAGAGGTCCCCTGTGTGGAGGACTTTTCCTGTGTGGATTCGGATTTGGTTAGGTTTGTCCGGATCAGGGGAGAAGTGCAGCACTGCCATATACTGGAACTGCTTCTTGCGCCAGGTGCGCATAAGTGTTCAAATTCATGATTTCCGAGCCTTCATTGGGCTCAAATTGCGATGGCAGTGGCGTCGGCGGCTTAGTCTCCATGGCAGCCATGCGTGGAACCAAGTAGCACTTGGCCTCCTCGGCAAGGTGCTTAGCTTCCCAGGCCCCGTCAATGTCTTGGACGGGAATGGTGTAGGTGCTGTCCTTGTGCACATATTGAAGGGCCGGATTTGCAGTGTCCTTTTCGCAGGCAAGGGATTGGGCAGGCAGAAGCCCGAGGATGAGGTCAGAGTGGATGAGGGTGGCAATGAGGGGTAGCAACGACAGGGTGAGAACGTCACTGGTGAGTGGGTCCCTGAGGCTGATGTCAACGCGAGCTAGATATGAGGATAAGGATTGTGTGCCGCGAGTTGCCAACTCAATACGCAGGGGGCTGACAACTTGACTGCGAGGATCCGGTGACGCTTCATATACATGTGGGAGAACACCAATGTGCTGCATCTGGAGTCCACAAGGATTCGAACAAAGGGCCCATTGAGGCAACCATGGAAAACGTAGGGATCGACAACTTCGGAGGCAAGGAGAAGGTTTTCCAAGGAGATCAGTGTTCTCTTGCGATCAGCCTATTCGTCTGCATGGTTCGCACTGATACCCTGGTGAGCGTCTCAGGCGATGGGTGTCTCCTCCAGCAGCTGTAGGTATCCTCCCCAAAACTTGTTCTGCCAGGCGCACTGCCCTAGTTAGACCATTCCCTGTAGGACGCCTGATCCACTTGGTTTTGAACCATTGTTGAGGCCAACTGCCTCTCTGTATCAGCACTTCTCCTATCTACGACACTTCACTTTCGCTTCTTGGCCTTCCCGTTCTTGGACCTAGTCGACAGAAGGGGTATTCCACTCTCCACTCATTTATGGTAGTCCCTCATACACTTGAAGGCATCCAGTCTTCATACCTATGGTGTAATTCCTTCAAGATTTGAGGCGTCCCAGTCAACAACCCCTTCCTGCTACCAAAAGGTTGTGAGTTCACTCGTAAGTCTCTTGGGTGGTGCTACAGGGCGACTTATTGTCCAGTGAGATTCTTCCCAATCATTTATCCTCCCTTTGGTATTGACCTTCCTTCCCCCGAATACTAATGGAGATAAAGAAGAACAATCGTCATGCCCTCCAAAAGCGACGCGCTCGATGTGCCATTCAACAAAGAAGGGGAGTCCTGCGCGTAAATGCCCAAGGCTTCACTAAATTTGGACAGATGCTCAGGGTAGAGAGTTACTCTTTTTGCCGTCGTGTGGCGCTGAAGTCAGCTGGCTTTTGCGTTCCTACGGAGCCTGAAATGTCTGGAGGTTTCAATGAGGCTCCTGAGGCCCCAGGTAGTGTTGCTGTGGAGTGAGGGTTGAGTTGGTCCCTGGGGTTAGATTCGGTTACTGGAGGGCACCGAATCTGGAAGCAGTGAAGGAGTAGGTCATCCGGGAGGGCCTTGAGCACTTAGAGAGCAAGGCAACGAACTCAGAGGGAGAATCTAGTGAAGGTTATCATCATCCTTCTTGCGCTCCATCTTTTCCTTCAAAGCATGAGAACCTGCCCAGAACCTCTGCCCGAGGTTCGAAGTCTTTTTCCGCACCTCACCAACAACCTCATAGAGGTCCAGTCCTTCCAACCCATCTTCCTTTCCTCCTGGTCCGTTAGTACAGGCAGCCCCGACCCTGATGACGGGCATGATGACATTCGGAGCGCCGTTGAAGATGAGGAAGACAGTGGGGGCCGGGGTTCATTCAAGCGCTGGCCCGTCCTGACTGGGTGGGGGCCGTTCACAATCGGTGGGGGACCACTGCCTCAGCCTCCTGTGGCACTACTGCTTCGGCCACATCAGTCTCTCCTTTCCTTGCCGTATGTCCTCAAGCAGCGCTGTCAACAGCCTGCCCGAGAAACGTGCCGACTTTTTGGTAGCCAAGACCACTGGCCTCTGCGACCTGTGCACCTGGGCGAGATACACCCATCAACTGTTTGCAAAACTGCAACGCCACTGGGATTCCGAAAATTTCAGCTGGGTTCACTTCGACCTCTGCGGCCCCTTCTGTATTGCCAGGTCCAAGTCCGACGGCCACTACTTTGCGAGTGTCATAGATGACGGCACTCGCTAGGTCGTGGCGTTCTTCCCCGTGAAGAAGTCGGATTTCCCCTTCGCGTTTAACAGTACCTGGCCGTCGCCAAGCGTCCCACGGAATTGAAGCTCAAGATCCTCCGCTCCAACAACGACGGCTAGTACAAGTCTGCTGCTTTCAACGACTTTTCCTCTCCCACGGCACCAGCGACCTGACCTGGCTGCATCCGCTGCTGTGCATATCCGTAATAGCACCACCACCAGGTGCCTAATCGGGTAGTTGGAGTCCGCCCACGCGCTACAACAGCCAGCGGGTGGTCACATTTCATGACGTCACGTTCGACGGATCGAAGGTATGCCCCTTAAGGTAGCTGAAACTACATAGTCGCCGTTGCTCGCAGCCATCCCCAATCTTGAAGCTGACAAAGTCCATCCCCCTGAGCCCGCTCCAACTCCTTCGAAGTCTACCTCTCTGAGCCGCAGAAAGCCTAATCTCCCCCTGTGGTCATACCTGGTCAAAAGTTCAGTTCAAGGAAAAGTTGGAGCTGAACTTCAAAGAAGCAGAACTCCGCGGTCTTGAGTGTCGCCAGCGCCATGGGTATGGGATAAGGACAAGAAACATCATATTTGCTTTAAATACAAAGATGTTATGAGTTAGCATCTGTCTATCAAAAGAGACTTTGTGCGGACTTTGTCCTGGAATGTGCTTATGGATCACGAGAATTGCAAAAGGATTGTCTGCCAGACCCAAGTTTTCTTCATGTGGATTAAGTCTTCCCTCCCTCGCATAACATCATTCTGTTGCCGACTTCCGATCTTGCAGGGCAAGTGAAGCATCTGCCGAAACCGTCCATCCAGCTTCAGGACCCTGCGTGTGGAAACCGCGGATCTTGTACACTTCCCAGCTGCTTTCAGGAAACATCAGCTTAAAAAATAAACGACGGGAAGCCGTTGATTGTCGTGTTCGAGTACCTGCAAACATAATGATGCATTGGTTTGATAGTTCAAAACGGGAAGGGAAGGAAGGGAAGGCAGGCACCAACATGCTTTTCAGGGATCCCAATGGACGGACAAACCATCATCGCTACGAGGCGTTGCAGCCGAACATTTCTCATCAAGGATTTTCCAAAGGCTTTGCTGTTTGAATGATTGGCGATGCGCCAACCAAATCACCCCAGCAGATTCTCGTTACCAGATGTGGTGGACGCAGGACACAACCCGGCCATTTGGCATATGTGGTGGTAGTGACAGGTGTAGTTGGTGTTCAGGGTCCAGACTCGCGGGAGATCGGCCTCAGGGCCGGACGTGTCGCATTGCATCTGCTTTGCATACTGAACGAGCTGAGCTAGGACCTGTATGTCGACGTCGGACCTGCAATGAACTCGGATCAAAACGAGGCAGTGCCAGTTTAGAAGCCAGCACTACCATTCGCCTTTTAGTTGGTAGATTGTGCCATCGGGGGCGGAGACGAGGTTGAGGAGAATGCCCACGCTCTGGAGCAAATACAGATTTTTTGTTCCTGATTGGAAGAACTGGATTGCGACGTGAAAAGTAGCGTCAATCCCTCAGCTGCAGCCGTCAGACTACCCGATTTGAGTCGGTGAACCTTGCAGCGTAGACTTTCCCGATGTGGCCTGTCAGGGTGTGCTGATAGGGAAGAACAAAATAAGTTGATGTCAGTTCACGATTCGAAGTTCTTTCTTCCGTACTGGATCCTCTGCAAATATGTCACCTTCAAGCGCCTTGTTGCGATGCTCCAAATCTTGACCGCGTTATCGTTTGACGTTCCGAGAACGTGGTCGCTTGTTGTGTTAAAGGATATGCACATGACGGCATGGTTGCACCCTACCAGCGTCGCCTTGGGTGACCCTGGAGAGCAGCGGGAGATAAAAAGGTGTGGTATGTTAATACTTGCTATGAACTCGCCCACACGCCTATTTTCAAGTAAAGCGACCTAATTACAATGTTACAGATGCCATACACGCACCTGTTTTGGAATCCTACAGTAGGAGTTTCCTATCGTTTCCGCCGGTCCCTAGCAGTGCCCCATCGCGACTGATCTGGATGCGATTGATGTCGCCGTCGTGCGATGTCCCCAGCAACGCGGGCGATTCAAAAGTGGGCGCAAAGTCAGTATGTCGATCCTTGAACGAATGCAACGAGCGAAAGCTATCAAGATCGTACGAATTTTCACATCACGTCGGTTGGTGGCGCTGCCCATATCGCCGGTGAATCTCGTCTGGAGGATGGGAAGGAGCGAGTGAGACAAAGACTACGTTGTGTCCGAGTACGATCTGATCCATAGCGTTTGGGACTCCCTACCTCAACTCTATGGTCTGCTCTTTGCTCCCCCGCCGGCTAGAAGGGAGACTCGTTCGGGTCTCGGCTTTTGATTTGAGGGCCCTAGAAAAGTCTTAAGAACGCTTTCGGGTCGAAACAAAAAAACAGCGCCCTCCCCGCACCCGCCCTAACCCGCCCCCCGACGGCGAACCGACGACCTACGTCTCAACGAACTCATTCGCCTCATTCATCCTCGCGGCCTCCTCCTACTTTCGCTTGATCCACCAGTCGACAAGCTCCTTGTCCTCCGCCTCGAGCTTGCTCATGTGCTCCTCTCGTTCCTTCAGCTGATTCTCCCTTGAAGAGAGCTCGAGTTGGTGCGCTGAAAGCTCGTCATGGAGGATCTTCGGGAGTGAGAATGAGCGTGCGGTGTGTTAGCGTGAGCGAGGGGTATGGTGCACGAGTAAGGTGGGGAGGGGGGGGGCGGGGGACCGTGAGATTGCCTACATACCTGAATCGTTCGTTCTTTCTGCTTCACGAGCGCATGAGAGTCCTGAAACTGTATCGTCAGTTTTGTGGAAAGCACGTTTTAACCGCTTATTTCTGCATCGGGGCAAGAAAGCATCCAACGATTTGCATTACATCTTCGCGACCAATAGTGAGCAAAAAATGGCGGCAAGCATCTCCTCGTGTGGGTTCAAAAGGTCGGGCGGGGTGAGAGCGCATTGGGATTGGGATTGGGATGAAGCGGCGGCGCCATTCTCTAATTCCTCTTTCCCCTCATCATGAACAGCGCGGCGATTAAGAACGACGTAGCCCAATTCAAACTCATGCTCGGTTGCGGGGTGGACGTGAACCGCGCGTGGCAGGATGGAAGGACTCCGCTGCACCTTGTACGGGGTTTTTTCCTTTTTGCTTGTTCTGATGTTCATATTCCGTTTCCAGACATTGTTCGCTTATACCAATAACCCCCTCCCCCCTCCCCTCTCCCTCTTCGCGTACAGGCCGTCCGTGAACGGAATACCGGTATAATTCAGCTAATTATCGACTACGCCGTTCTCGCCGCAACCGGCCCACAACCAACCTCACCGCGCGGCACACCACCACCGCGCGCCCACCACTCCCCAACCCCGTCTTCCCCCCTCAACCCCGCCACCCCGTCTTCCCCCCTCAACGCAGCAGCAGCTGCCCTCGGCGGCGTTCCGCTCCGCCGGACGGACTCGTCCCTTTCCGTCTCCTGCCTCCCGCACCTCGAGGTGTCGCTCGAGCCTGTCGATCGCTGGGGATGCACCCCACTGGAGGAGGCGCGCGCGGCGGGAGAGGCTTGGAATGAGATAGCGGAGATGGTCTGCGAGGGGGTGGTTAGGGTCCGCGAGGCGACACGTCGCGCCGGGAGGGGGTAGCGTCTTTTGTTTCGGACCTTTGGGGTGATGGGTGCCTGCAATGAACTGTGTCACCTGGATGCGCCCCTGTAATGTTGCAGCGCATCAAAATATTTGGTATCTATGTCTATTCGGTAACCGACACTGGGCGACTGGAGGGCGACGGCGGAGGCAGGAGGGTGGAAGCCCACTGCTCATCAACAATCCATCGAATCGAAACGATTTGCCGATCGACGGCCGGGGGGCGTTGGGTCTTAGCTTCTCCTTCTGCTCGTTTCAGCTGCAACCTCTCCTCCTGCCTTTAACCCCAATTTTGAATATCATTGTCGCAAGAAAATGTGTTCTGTAGGAAGTTAGCTGGGCGGAGTTGAGTGAAAGTCCGCGTGAGTGCAGTCGAGTGGACCAAACTTACTTGACTCCACTCGACTCGGCGGCAACCCTCCAGTGCAGCGCATCGCGATTATCTCCCGCAATGCGCAGTTGAGGAAAGCGGTTATGGGCAATAACGCAGACCATCAGCAGTCCGCGGGGTGCGGCGAGTGCGATGAGGAACCGCTGGGTAGGCATCTCTACGACGGGAGAGCGGATGTGGACGCAGTCGACGCCAAACTTGGAAGCCCTGCGCTGCCAGCTGAAGACCAGATGGTGCAATGAATTGTTTTCAACCTTGGGTGATGTTAGTTCTTAGAGGTACCGCTCTTGCCAACTGATCTCAGCAACCGCTGGGACTTTGGAGGGAAAAAGGTTACTTGTGAAAGAATGGACCGCTGAGATCAAGTATTTTGGGGAGGCCGGTACATTTTAGTTTGGTATCGCCATCTCGATCGTAATTCCTGCGGAACCAATTTCTACCTTAACCCTAGGATTGACGCTGCTCGGCTTCAAAGACAAGAATGTGATCACGCCCTTGCACAAACACCATACGTGAAGCACTCCTCATTCCTCATCCTCTTCCCGAGCAAAGTCGTACGTCTTTTCCGGCCCTCTCCTCTGTGCCTTTTCTTTGGTCTTATTTGTTACCGATGGCCCCAAACTACTGATTATCTATTTTGTCTCCTTCTAACGGACTACCTGGTGAGCTCTTCGGTATTCGCGCACTTGGTTGAGGGCATGCACGCGAAAGAAAAGATTGCGGTGGGCAGCTTAATTCCGCAGCGGAATGCCGCCCCCCGTCTCGTGGCGTTGATTCCCCAAGTCCGTAGTAGCTTCCTTGTTCTTCCCACTACGGGATATTCTTCTGTTTCCTCTCCTAACGTTCCCTTTCTCGCACAATACCCAACAAGACGGAATCAAAAGAACTCGACTCGCCCGAAAACACGAAATCAGTTGGATCCAACCTGTCGGCAGTACGAATCCAATCGGATCAGACCCGTTCGATGATACGAAACCAAACAAATCCGACCCGCTGCCCAAGAACTCGCCGTACGGAATGTGGGTTATCTATCTCCCCTTCACAGACGATCTCCGCGACGCCGATCTCCCCATGGAAGGCGACATCTCGCACCAGCACGTGATGAGCCCCATTGCGAAGAAGCGCACTTTGAAGAAGTTCAAGATTCCAGACTACGAAAATCCTTGTAGGCCCCCCCCCTCTCTCCCTTGGTTACCGAGAGCCAGGGGAAACAGTCGTTTATAGCTTCTTGCCGTCTCACATTACCGTTTCAACCCTGCAGCCATGCAAACCTTTTACGCGGCGCTGGCTAAAATTGCGCTTAATAAGGTTGAGCCTGAACCTTTCGAAGGTAAATCTCAAGAAGCTACCTGGTGGTCGGCGATGGAAGCTTTATACTAATCCCTGTCTTCGGTACCCCAGACCAGACGCTCCCGAAGACGCAGAGCATCGAAAAGTTTGCGGGAAAATACATCAAAAGTTTCAACAAGGTGAGAGAAACACGCGGCGGGAGACATGAATAGAGTCAGTCGGGCGTGTGATGTTGGAGCCTTGATCGTTCACCGGGCAGCCTCGCTTTTTCTCATTCTCTTCGATGATCTCCCGTGTGGGAAAAACAAAGGCTGTCGATTAGAAGTTCCAAAACATGGTTTCAATGAAAAAGCGCAAGGCTGCAGTGAGTCGGTGGTGTCAGTCGAGCCTGATGAGTTTCTTCACCAGAGAAAACTCACTCGACTTTTCGTCTCCTGACCCTTCCCTTCTCCCCCCCCCTCCCCCTCTGCGTTGCCCCGCCGTCCCCTAGATTTCGACAGACGGAGACTCAAAGAAGCCAAAGGGCAACGCCACGTTCGAAGCCACCAAAATCGAGCTGAACCCTGCAGCCCAGCAGGATAAGTTGGAGTCGTTGACTATCGTCAAGCTTATCGCATTCCTCGTGTGCGTCACTATTTAGTTCTTTGTCAGGGGCTTCTTCCGTGCTCGCCATCGCTGCTTACTCTCAGATTTTTTCTTGCAGGTCTGTCGGAAAGGGTGACGTCCAAGACACAGGCGGATCTGGTCGCTCTTGTCAAGAGCCATTTTCAGGGGAGCGAGAGCTGGTTTGCATGTTCCCGGGTATTCTGAATTAAGATTGCGGCCATCTTCGTTTCTATTCACGCTTTCCGTCCCGTGTTACCTTTTGGGTTGCCCCCCAGTCTTCGGAAGACCCTTTACAAGCGTACTAGTCAGGCTTACTTTATGTCAAATTCCAGATGTCCCCTCTTCTCAACTTCCTTCCGTCTCATCTTCAAAGCAACGCTCTCCTTTCCTTGCCTGGCATGTGCAACTAATTCTGACTATCAAGCATTGTCCGAAAGACTGCATTCGGATGCGGGAAGGCTGTGAGCAGGAGTTTCCTAGCATCCATGATATAGCGTAGAAGGCGGCGGTCACTTGCGGAGAGATAATTCACGAGGAAGATAGAGGTGAGGATGCACGACGCCTCAGGAAAGCGGGTCGACAAGATTTAGTTCCGGAGGCGTGGCTTGGTGGCAACAAAATCGGCGCTGGCGTTTTCGGCCTTCCTCCGACCCCATTCCAGCCCAAACCCCGAATTCGCCATGGACTTCCCGCTGCCCACCTCGTCGACGGAGTACGTCAACACTTCGTTCGACACAGCCTTCAAGAGGCTTTTCACCAACAAATCCTCCCTCCTCACCCTGCTCAATTCCCTCCTTCCCTCAAAAGTGGACTCCATTCTCCATGTCGAACGCATAACCACCCGATCGGCCCCCTCCACGCCCTCTGGTTCAGCCCCTTCCTCTTCCGCCCCCCGCTCACGATCGACGACCGTCTCGCTTCCGCAATCGCCCTTCGCTGATCTTGAGTTCGCGAATACGGAGGAGGTCGGGGATGTCCACGGTGTCACTCTAGTCCGTTACGACATCGTCGCGGTCACATCCGAGGGGGTGACGATCATCGTGGAAATGCAGAGAGCAGCCCACACTTTCTTCGCCCAAAGAATGTCATACTATTCCTCCAGGCTGCTTGTTCGTCGACAGGGTTGGTTTGGCAAACGGAAGCCGCGGGATCTTGCCCAGGAGGCTAAGGAGGAGGAGGCGCGGGTTGATGGCCTGTCTGAGGGAAGGCTCAAGGTAAACCTCCAGCGAAGTGTCTGGTGTGGGAGTTGAAATCCAAGGAGGGCTTGAATCGCTGCCGCTGGGTGGGATATGCAAAGTTTCGGGGAATTCAGAGTTCGCAAGGATCGGCTTTCGGTTTCACTTTTGACATTCACTATTTCATTTCCTGCAGAGAGCGAAGCTTGAGGAGAAGAACTGGGACTACCGGTTACAGCCCGTGTATGTCATTGCCATTTGTGACTTCGATGTAAGCACCTCTCTGAGTTTTCTGATATCGGTAGTCTCTCTTTTTCGGGTATTGACACACCACCTTGTAGCTGAAAAAGCTTAAGGATCTCCCGGATCCCATAAGAAGCTGCTACGTCGCCTGGGCCGAGGCCGCCTTTGACCGCTCCCGGTGCCTCCTTCCCCCCCCCCTCCGGCGAGGAGTTCCTCCCTCTCTATGGTCGAACACATTTCTGCCTCGTATCCCTCCCGGCCTTTCGCCTTGCCTGGAATCTCGGCCGAACCTCGATCCCGCCTCCCGCAAAGGTGACGGCGTCGCCCGCGAGCGGCAATGGGTCTCCGATATCCGTGGAGTCTCCCGAGCGTGCAGACGCGTCGCCGACCCGTACCGACATGATGCTTTGGCTCCTGGCCTGCATGGGAACGGAGCGAGAAGGCCATGATGTTCCTTTGACTTTTCTCAACGATAACGGGATTGAGAAGTGAGTTTTTTTCACACCTAATTCAATTTGCAGGATTTCATGCATCTGACCGACATTCCTCCTCCACATTCTCCCCTTCAAAATAATAGCATCTTGCTCCAAATGAAACTCGCATCTTTGACGCCCCAGGAGCGCAGCGAGTATGATCTGGACGTCAAAACCTCCGGGGATCTTGCGGTGGTGTTCTCGACTGTGAGGGAGGAGGGCCGGGAGGAGGGGAGGGAGTAGAGCAAGAGGGAGATTGTAAGGCTCGCGGAGGAGCTCTCCAGGCGCGACAAAGCGCAGAAAGATGGTTCTTGGAGGCTTCTGCGGCAAGGGAACAGCGTTGAGGGGGTTGCCGAAATCTACAACCTTCCCCTCAAGCTTGTTTCTGCTTGGGCTCAAGAGCTTGCTGAAGCCCCTGATGCCTAGCCGTAGCTCCAAACCTCTTCTCGCCTTTTTTTTTGTTTTGAATAATCAATTGCATGGTCGGGTGCTCCGGTACTCAATATCACCTCTCCCGGACTCCTTCTTACTGGATCTCCGAGGCTCTTAATTTCACCCTCCCACATGCCGTCCCTCCCAGGCCGTGGGATTGAAAGCGATCAGGTGGTAACGGGAACTTGCTAGGAGTATGCGATGAAGCTGACCAGGTTGGAAGGTTTGCGAGGCCTCGCCGGTGTCGCAACTGAGGTTTGACCCTCCGTCCGGAATTTCGCGCCGCCGTGATGGAAGAGCTTCAACCGACTTTCAACTGTACTAGACCAAATCAGTCGGTCCGACTTCACCAGAGATGGCAACGCTCTCTACCGCTCCAATGACACTGGACCCTTGGCGCTCCTGCTTCGTCAATGACCTCGCCGCCCGCGACCGCCGGGAAAAGGCCGCGTTCGTTCCCCTTTTTGCCGCCCGTAAGACTGCGCTTTCTTTCCCCCACCCCAGCATGGGAAGTGACAGTTTTTGGTGCTCGCGACGTTGCCGGTTCTGATTCGTGGTCGCTTTTATTGTATCCTTATTTTCTCACAGAGAACGCCGTTCTCCAACGCCTATCGAATCAGACCCAGCGCGCGGCAGACCTCGAGAATCAGCTTTCCCTCCTTCGGGTTGAGCACGCGAACGTGCTCAAGTCGCTTGCATCAAGCAAGGAGCATGGGTAAGTCCTCCAGGGAAAATCAACACTTACTACTGTCCGTGTCTCGCACTGTCTGATACCATCCCTCTCTCCCTCCCGCGCCCAGCTCCCCGGAAGCAATAAAACGATTTGCGGACTTGGAACTGCAGCTGTCGTCGCTGAAGGACGAGCGAGCAGATTTGTACAAAACGCAGGGGCAGAACGCGCAGCGCGTGCTGGAGTTGATGGAGACTGTTCGCGCGCAGGAGGATTCGATCGGGATGCTGCAGGGGGAGTGAGTGAGTCTTGTGATGTGAGGAGATGCTTGCCGCCATTTTTTGCTCACTATTGGTCGCGAAGATGTAATGCA
>KZ993892.1:0-26057 GCA_003614705.1 Blyttiomyces helicus | reverse complement strand
AATCGTCTCACCCACACCCCAGTCAACACAACCTCACCCTCACCAACACTCTCACCCTCTCCAACTTCCCCAACTTCTCTCCAAAATATGGCATTCGTGCCTCCAGGTCCACCCACGCAACGACGGCCAGTGCATGGCCTTGCCAGCGAACCCCATGTCCGCAAGCTACGCCGTCGCGAGCCAACCCGGCAACCCGGGCGTATACCGCCCCTTCACCGATCACAGCCAGTGCACTTACAAACTCGGTTTCACCGCCCCGTCCAGTCATCTATAGTTCCATCCGGAAAGTGGGGATGTGGCTGTTGGGGAGAGGGAAGTCGAGGGGTGGAGCCTGATATGGTACACGCCACCATTCATTGCAGGCGTACCCCCAGAACATGCAGCCGATGCCCTCCGCATTCTACACGGGCAACCAAATTCGGCCTCCCATGCAGAAAGGCGCTTACCCCGGGGGTGGAGGCTTCCACAGCCTCCACATGTACCCGTCGATGCAACAGGTACTTTGATTTCTCCATTTTCGTTGGGGGGGCGGGGGCGCTGACAGAGCTGTCAGAGGAACACAGAGCAAAAGTCATGGAGCAAGCCGTTAGGGTTGGGAAGGGGTGAGGGGGGCCCTCAGTATTGGTGGTTCAGGTGGTTCAGGCTTCGAGGGTAAGGGCTGGGGGGAGGGGTTGGGGACTGGAAGTGCATGGAAGAATCAACCGTGCGTTTCGGAGATTTTATTTTCTTATTTTTTGAGAGCTTGGAGCGTCGGAAAGACCACCGGAAAGACCGTCGGAAAGGAATATTTTTTTTGATTTCTTTCCGACAAAAAAACGTCGGACAGAATCGGCGCGGGGTCTAAGCTCGAAACCACGGACCTTTGGCCGGGTGTGTCGAACAAAGAAAGGAGAGGGGGGAGAGGTAAACAAAGATATCACTGGAGAAGGGAGAGAACGGAAGGCAGGGAGAGAGGCAGCTAGACTGTCGTTATGGGCTCCAGCAGCAAAGGCTGCCAAACCGTCGGCAGAGATGCTTTAGTACGGCGCATAGTACCCGCGGCGCCTAGAATGAGACGAGACGAGAAGAATCAGAGAAACATGCGCTGAAAAGCTAGCCAAAACGACGAACGCCTGTTCCGCAACTTACCCTCTGTACGTCGCCCGACCCCGGAATCCACCCCTGTAACCCCCCCTGCCGCCCCGGGGATCGTAGCCTCGGCCGCGCCCCCGGCCCCTTGCCGACATTCCAGGAATGTTGGTGCGTTTCGCAGTAACCTAAAAGAATCCTACGAGTTAGCCCTCAAGTAATTGTATCACGGTCCGACCGGAGTCAAGACTGCTTCCTCCAACAACGAGACCCCGCTTGGTCCAACCGAGTGCTGCGGCTATCTTACCTTGATCAAACGGCCCTTAAAGAGAGAATCGTTCAGGACCAGGGCAGTCGAGACCAGGGAAGGATCGGCGAACTCGACGTAAGCGAAACTGGGTGAGAAAACAGAGAAGGATCGAAATGAGGAAAAGTATCCAAGAGCGCTCGCCCATTACGCGGGAAAGTGCTTACCCCTTCGGGTGTCCGGTCCATTTGTCGCAAAGGATCGTAACGCGGTTAATTGTGCCACAGGATCGGAAATGAGCTTGAATCTCTTCGGGGGTCGCGCTATAATCAACCTAGGGATGCGGATGGGAGAAGAAGTTCAGTCAATCGCGGCTTACACCACGAAAGTAGTCGGTCGTCCATGAAGGAGTAGGCTCTACTTACGTTTCCGATGTAGATCGATCGCGAATCGACAGCCTCTTTGCTCTCGTCTGGGACGCCAGAGTCAATAGCCTCTTCCAAACGACCACAATGGACCGAAAACGTGCCTCAAAGCCCTACATCGGCCGCACACAACCAAACCTCACCATCACCGTTTCCCACCCGCAACCCAACTCATCAAAAAAAACCCACCAGTGCCCTCAGCAGCACCCCCAGCCTCCACCGAAGCTCCACTCGCGGAGTCAACCTCAGCCTGCATCTGCTTCAGCTTCTCAGCCTCCTTCTGCATCTCCTCCATTCGAAGCTTCATCGCGGCAAACTCCTGCATGACCGAACGGAGGGATCAGAAACCCCCGCCAGACTGTGTCCACCGCCCAACCGACCGAAATCATCGCTCCATGGAAACACACCTCGTCCATGTCCTGATCCGCAGGGGCCTCCTCCTCCTCTTCGTCCTCTCCGCCGTGGTGAAGAATCTCTTCTACTTCGGCCATTGTTGTTGGAATGAAGGAAAAATGAAGGGAAAAGTCGAAAGGGGGGGGTCTGTGGGCACCACGGCCAAAAAAAAAAAAACGGAGGAAAAACGGATAAGTTTCGGAGCCTGTCGGGGCATGGCTCCTAGTGTTTTGTGGGATCACGAGAGGGTGATCGTTTTGCGGGTGATGAAGGGGACCAGCGACGGTGCCGAGGAAGGACGTTTTGAGCCGGGTTTTGGGCAGGCCGGCTGCCCAAGACTCAAACGTCCCCCGGGAAGCGGTGGAAAGAAAGTAGATCACGGACTGTTTTGAGGTGGGCGGAGTGAACGGGCAGCTCACCTTGCAGTTGATCTCGGGGAGGAGAGGAGACGGGGGACGAAGTCGATGTGCGATGCACGCGATTGGATGTGAGAACAAGCAGCAAAGAGATAGGAAAGCCGGAGGAAGTCTGACTGCTCGAGACTGCGCATGATATTTGGATTCGCCGAAATACATAGAAACGCCTATGCTTTGGGGCAGATCAAAATGCATAGAAACGATCAACGTCGCGATCCAAACACCTCGGAAGCATCCATCGGGACTTCTCTCCCCTAGAACCCAGACTGAAGACGATGCCCGTCACGGGCGCTCGACGTCAGATCAGCGCGATTCTCAACCGTCGCGTCGCGCTGTTCCTGCTCGCGTATAGGGATGAACACGTCGTTACCGAGCGCGCCTCTGGGAAGTTTGACCTAGCCTTCGGTGGTTTTTCGGGTGAAAGCATGCATATCGGCGACGGAGCCGACGCAGTCCAGTGTGGCGAAGTGGGCGATTGCACCAACGCACGCGGAAACGAGCTCTGTCCGTTGTCAACCATTCGAGGATCCTCTACATGCGCCCCTCCCGTTCAGCAAATGTTTTTTTGGCACCAATGCACTCAGTTTCCACCACGACACCCGCCCCATCGAAGGTACTCCAATCCCAATCTCCGACGGGATTTGCTTTCGGCACGAAGAGAGCATTGACCTTTGGTCAGTGGTCGGTGGTGCCGTTCTGGAGTTGTCCCAGGATGCTTCGGGATGCGCCAACAGTAACGGATGTCGTGGTCCGAACAAACGCGGTGGGTATTCAAAACACCTGCACCGCCCCCCTGCGCCCCACTATGCCGCCTGTGCCAAAACAAGGTAACAATAGTCACGACTCCCTATTCTGAACGTTAATTCCACGTTACCCGCCCCGACGCCTTTCAAACCCCCAGCGCATTTCAAGTCTATGGATTTCGGTCGGGTAATGGGGCCCAAGGGGAGCTCGCAGGTGTGAAGAGGTTGTTGGGTGTCGGGTATCGGCTGGTCCACTTTGAAAAAACGCGTTGATGCGAGGCGGTGCGAAAGAGTTCCTGTCAGTGGCGAAGGATGTTTTCTGCGATGGGTGGGGTTGCGGCGGCCTACTGACATTGGAAGTTCCCGCTCGATCCCCTCGCTGCCGCTCTCACTAAGCCTGAAGACTGATCATTGAGGTGGCCAGCAGCGTTCTTTGCGCGCCCTGTGGTCCCCTCCTCTTGTGGACCCAGCGAACGACCTCGATGAGCCTTACTTCGGGGCTGACGTTTCCATGCGGCATGACTCATCAAGGGTCGTGGGAGGAGAAGAAATTCCCTGTACATACGTCTGGGACGCAGTAGGGAAAGTTTAGAACTCCCTCTCCGTCAGGTCCGAGAAAAAAATATTGTGACGACGGGACGGTTTTCCGACGCGATCATCCGTGCTGGGCATCGGTCTTCGCCCTCTCCTGTTCGCGCTTTTACAGCCAAGACGTGAGCTCCCTTCGCCACCTTACAGAAATCCAAATTCCAGAAGGAGACTGCTGCGCACAGCGGCCCATCTGCCATGTGACGTTATAAATTGCGCTTGCAATGGGATCGAAGCACCAAACATGTGTGAATCTGATTTTCACCTTCGTTGATTGCTCTCCCTTACCACTTTTTCGGAGCTGGGTAAAGTTTGCCAGGCGCTGTCTGACCGACAAGCATTTACAAGTCAGGCTCTCCTTTGCGATATCACCAACATTGAAAAACTTTCAAGTCGAAAAATCCCGGCAAAAACCGGGGTCTGAGGGCTTTCGGGAATAATATGCCCGTGTGGTGAACGGATTCTTTCCTAGCCCATGAGAACTGGCTTGGCCCACCGGGGGCCTGACTGTCAAATGCTAAGATGTTCTGTTGCGAAATGTGCGCCAGCCACAGAGCTTACTTTCAAGTCACAAATAGCCTCAAACGGCCGTTCCAACCTTGTGGAAAGGCGTCCGGAATATTCCACCATGGTCAAAAGATGCCAATACCAATGCTATCATGCCCGCCCAGGGCCAGAATTTCCTATGCTGAGATGGTTTGGAACTGGGAAACGTGCTTGGCATTGGGCACAATTTGGAGCTAATAGAGGCGCACGAAAGGGGAGGTCTGCAACTGTCTTAAATTGTTCTGGTAGATACTTGATGGAGGAGTTGTATTCTTTGAGGTCTTCAATCCAGCCTGCTGGTCCTAGGATAAGCTTTGGTTGAGTGTTGAGGTAGACGCAGGACTTATGGTCCATGAAAGTTCAGAAGTGGTTGGCGATGAGGTTGTGATGGTTGGCCTTCAGGTGATAAGGCTTCTGATAGTCTTCAGTAGCAGTCTAGGTATGAGGCTCTCTTTTTTGGCACGCTGACCAATACATGCCCAGAGGAAATAGTCAGAGGCGTCTGAGAAGACGTCTGTATTGAGGCTAGGAGAGAAACGACCATGCACTTGTGCGGTGGAGATGGCATACTGAAGGTGCTCAAACGCAAACCCCTCACCCTCAGTCCAAACCCACATCATGTTTGATTTCGATTCTGCAAGGCGATCTCCGAGTAGTGGTCGACGTAGGGAGGAGGTAGTTAGTCAGTGAACCCGATGAAGGATTGGATGTTGTGTGCATTCCGCAGGATAACCCTTTTGAGGACTATGGCGCTCTCGGAGGGAGTGATGGAGACACTTCTTCTGACCTGATGACAACAGAATTTGACGTCCTCCTCGCCCCAGGGGAAGCTGATTGGCTTAATGTTGAGTTTGTATTTGACAAGGATTGCTAGGACTTCTTCAAAGTCCTATATGTGTTGTTCTTCCGTCTTTGAGCTGATCCAGATGTCCTTGAGGTAGGAGATGATGATCTCGATGTACAAAAGGCCAAGGGCAGAGTTCTGGAATCGCTGGATGCCTCCAAGGGCGTTCAATAGCCCAACCAGCATTAACGGATGCTTGGAGTGGCTGTATGTTGTCTGGGTTGCTAACTTATCAATGGTGCTGTCTGCTACTTGTATAAGCTGGCAGGCATCTTTGACATCAACTAGGGTGAAGAACTTAGCGCCGGCGAGAGGCTAGCCCATCTCACAAAGGCT
Organism: Blyttiomyces helicus; assembly: GCA_003614705.1. Classification (NCBI taxonomy): domain Eukaryota; kingdom Fungi; phylum Chytridiomycota; class Chytridiomycetes; genus Blyttiomyces; species Blyttiomyces helicus. The sequence continues at coordinate 20,451 of KZ993892.1, read as the reverse complement.
GGATAGCGGAGTTTTGTCTTGAGTGGTGACACAGGTTCGACCTCAACAGTCCAGACATAGTGCAACAACACCGTTCTTCTTCTTTGGGAAGATGATCGATGCTTCCCATGTTCATCCGGAGTGCCAAATCCATCTCATCTCAAACTTGCTGTCAATATGGGTTTTGAGTTTGTCCAGTTTGACTTGACTGAGCAGCCCAAGGTGGTAGAACCTTTGCTAGGCGTCCTCCAGTAGTTGGAGCAAGATAATGAGCTCGGCCGAATTAGGGGGAAGACTGACGTTTCCTTGAAACAGGTTGGTCTTTTCATACTTCTCAATAAGCTCTTTGAGCTAGTTGCCCTCCAAATTTGTGGCAGAGACGACCAACCGCTTCATGTTTATCTCGTCAAGGAGTTCCTTTGGGGTGGCAATCCATGGAGTATGAATTTGTACAACATCTGGAGTTGGGGTTGCCTGCAGGCGTGCACTCGACAATATTATCTGCTGGGCCAAGACTTGAGAAACCGGTTTGACTTCAGCTCCATAGAACCAGCATTGGGGTTAAATCATGGGAGTCAGGGCTTCCGGAATAGGTCCTCATGGCTCAGCTTGATGGCAGAGACTGAAGGAAGCGGCTTATACTTCGCTGGTTACAATAGAAGTTCAGTTTTATGTTCCAGAAGCATCAATTGCAACGGAATCCTGAAGTTTTATCCTCAATGCATGAACTTAAACTTCTGGTCAAGAAATGTCATCAAGCCAAGCGGTGGTGAGTCCTTGGGAATACTTCCCTAGCTGAAGGCTGGAAATGACGAGCTATGCAATGGGAGTGTCAACAAACAGAAAATTATGTTTGTAGGTTTCTTCAGTAAAGGGCATGTCAGTCGGTTCTCAAGCTTATCTCTCTTGTTTGCTACCGCTGATTCGCTTCTTTCGCGTCAGCAGATTAGGGTTTTTAGCCTGCGTGTTTGACTTTGAAGCATTGCGATGGGATCGACACCCTTCTATAGGCAAAGGTCGGTCAGCAATTGTTGTGGTTTAGATATGAGCTTGAGAGATGTGCAGAGAACAATCTGGATATAACATTCCAGGATCAGGGTGCATCTCAAAGTTTGTCTTTTGGAACTGGTGGAATGAAGTGTTGTGACCCTGGGAGTTTGTGCCATACGAAGATTGCTGGTCTTCTGTTTCCAGAAGGTGAGCAGCTGTGTATCAGGTATAACTGTCCTGTCCTCCTTCCGCAGTTAGCAGTATCTCCTCAAGCCCCTGTTGGGAGCATTTGCCTGTAGTTAACAAAAAGACATGGTAGGGTGAGTAGTCGATGGAGGTAACCGTTGGAAAATGAGAAGCTGTTTCCAAAGGTTGGGCTTTCGAGTTCCAGTCAGATGCTGTTGATCATGTTTGCCGGAATGTAGTGGTTCACCATTGCTGCAATCCGGCCAATCAGGTAAGGATAGTTCACAGGCCTCCAAGGAGTGCCAGGAGGATTCACTGGTCTGTTAAACCTCTCCTTCAGGTTTCAGACTCTCATCTTGTGGAAAACTATGAGAAACGCATAAAAGACTTTGTGAAGGTGCTCATCGGTGAGAGGGTGAGCCATAGGAGGAGGCAGCTGGATAGCAGGCTGATTATATATCTGAGCTGCGTTGTGAGCTGCAGTCCCTTTGATGTTTACCTCAGTGTTCTTATGAAGTTGATTGCTTGTCAAAGAGATGAAGTTTCCAATAACTCAGCCAATCCCATAGTACTTCCCAACCAGTCTGGCATTGGCACAGCAGATCTTTTTTTGAAGGGCGCTTTCAGGAGGGTCGAGGAAGTCGGCTGTGTTAGATTGGGCTTCACAGTACCAGGATTACGTGAGAAGGCGGTATTGACAGCGGGCCAGTTGACAGGGGTGAGCAGAGGCTGGGCCATTTGTGCAGGATCAGGGGGTTAGGTGAATCCGCCAGCTCAGAACCCAGCTCCACCGTTGCCACCAGATACTCTGAACCTCACTCCTGCTCCCTGTCCAGCCCCAGCCATATTCAAGACCAAAAGGTGTCTTGATGCCATGGTTACAAGTAGAATCTTGAGAGCTCGTGATTGTCCAGACACACAGGCACTCTGTTGAGGGGTCTTGCCTTGATGAGTTGCTTATAACAGAGGCAAGGAAGGAAACAAAGTGGTGCTACCACAAAAGGACTGTGTTGCCCAGCTTGCCCAGGATTTTCGTGGCCTGTGGTTGGGAGTCCAGGATTTGGTTCCCCAATTCTGTCTCCGGCGCTAAAATTGGCAGCTAAGGGTTTTTGGTGATGCTTTTCCAGTGAAGGGAATGGATTGTTTTCTGGCCTGTGAACATCTGGTCTGACCCAGAGCGGGCCTGATTGTCAAATGCAATCAATTGAGCAAGTTTCATCAAGCAGCAGAGATGATTGGCTGCCTGACAGACATTGCCCCCATCCCGCAACTCAACCTTGCACTCTACCCCACTCCCCCCTGAGGTTCAGACAGCTCAATTACATGACCTCCTGACTCGGCCACTGGGAAGTGCTTGCTGGGGAAGTGTGCTAGATACTTTCTTCTGAATCTGAGCAGTCCTCCAGCATGTGTGTCTAAACAAGGTGTCGAGCGCTGCTGTGAAGGGGGAAAACGGTTTCCTGGCTTCCCTCAACAAGCGCATGGTGTTCTTGAGCGCACCATGTTTGGATCAGGTGTTCGAGGAGCAGGCATTTGCGTCTAACACAGCCGTCCTGTTGCTTTACTGCGGATGCTGACCTACTGTTTCTCTTGTTGAGAGACAGTTTCAAGAACTTACCTATGCATAGTGACCCCTCCTCAAGGACCACATCATTAGGTTCTTGCTTGCTAAGTGACAGTCACCGCTGTCATTCTGGGGTCTTATCCCCATTCACCTTCCAGGAGTTGCTTCCGTCATGCAGAAACACACGCCCCTGAAAAGGACTTTTGAGAGATTGGAGACACCGATGCAGGTGAGTCTCTCCAGTTTGATCAGGTTGATTCTTGTGACTGGGATTGCTAAGACAGCACGCCAGATCAGGATTACTAGGGGCCTGCAGTCATCTTGGAACTGGTAGCTTGGTCAGCTGCACTTGCTTCATTGGACTTGTTGCACTGCGATTCCCTCCCTTCAAGCACCAAATCCTACAGAGATACAGGTCTTGCCCCTTCAGAGTTGGGGGGGCAGGGTGGGGGGGTTGTGACCGGATCAGCAGGGAAGGCGGTGGCTGGGTCATGATCGGGTCATCCGGTCAGCGAGTGGTAGGGTTGTTAGGTGTTCATCGCGGGTTGGCTGTGGGGCTAAATTGCCTAATATATTATACATGCACGAACTTTTGACCACTCAAAGCACTTACAATGAGCACGTAACAACCCTACAACTCGCTGCCAGCAGGATTGCAACATATCTCCCTTGAGGATTTATCATCATTGGCACCTGCACCAGAGGAGATTCTGTAAATTGGGTCGTGGGGCATCATACAGGACCTGGGACGGCTTCCCAGTTGATTCCTACAAACCTCTCAGATAAGTTTGATTATATAACCAATACTATTGCCATCAGCGGCATCTCCTTCAACAATAGCTGCAGATTCTTGACAAGCATACATGACTCATTTTGACATCTTGGCTTTTGATTCAGCGTCATTGTGGCTGAATATTGTGTTATGAGGGGCAAGCTTCCTATTGTGGATGCCAACGGGCAAGATCCAATTGTTTTCTACTTGTTTTAGTGATCCCTTGCTTTCAGAGGGATATATAGGGGATGTGGAAAAGGAGATACTCAGTCTACGGATGAACCTTTGCGTGAAAACCCCCCCCCCACCAAACACAGGCAAGGCTCCCCTGCCTCGCTACTTTTGTATAGGCTTTTTTCATACCTGTTCTTGAGCCTCTTTCCTGAGTCCTGCTCAAGGATATTATAATTTGCAACCACAATGACATTCCCATTTCAATCCCCAACAAATCTTTTTGTTGATTCCACTCCCCCACCCCGCACTCCAGCACCCATAAAACTTCTTTCTTTTGATCAGACAGTGTCAATTCAGGTCTAGGGGCATATGACAACAAGATAGTTTCCCTTGCTATTGAAATGGGGTACATCATGGCTATTTGACCTCAAAGCTGGAGAGAAAGCTTTCTGTGTGAATTCCCTCTTTTCTCAAACAGGGGTTGGATTGTGTTGGGGTCTGTCAATCTGAGATTGAGGAAAGTCATTTGCAAACAGTTTGGACTTGGTCCTGGAATCTACAGGGCGTATGAGCAGGGGTCGAACATGCTAGTCTCTCTCAATCTCTAAAGCAGCCAGAAGCTATCGGTCCCTCTGTTCGATACTAGTAAATTCGTGAGAGAAATTTGCATGTGACTCCGCGATCTCAGGAGGTTCCCTTGAATTTCAACCCTGGTTGCGGATTGCAGCAAAACCTCATGATCCTCCGCAGAGGATAGAAGGGTAGTTGCCGTCAATTGCCTTTATTGCAAACATTCAAGAATTTTTGCTCAATCTTGAAAAGGGGTTGTTTCGAGGGAGTTTCTGTTGTTATGATTTCAGGCAGATTAATGAAATTTTTGGCCTTTAATGGCAAAGAGGGTGCCACCACTTTTCGCAAACAGTGGTCGGAAGGTGCCAGTTTTCCTCCACCTGAGTATGGGGGAAGATGAATGTCTTTTCATGGAGTTTACACCTTACCTTTGGAAGGTACCTTCAAATTGAGGTCCGGTTCAGAAAAGCGGTGGATTGTAGAAGATTCATTGACTGAAGACAGAACAAGGAACTTACTTTTTTAATCACTTGGCAAAGATGGATGGAGTTTTCATTTCTCTTGAAGTTGAAGTTGAAAAGAGTGCAAGTTCTGCAAGCCTCCATCAGTCTTCACCAGAGGGCAGATGCTATAAGTTTACCTCAGCCTGGGGAAAAATCAAAGTAGCTTGAGGAAGTCTGTTCTCTGCCATGAGATAACAGGAGTTACGCTTAAATTCGAAGAAGATGTGGATGGAATCACATTCCTTCTATCTTTGACTGATGATGGAACAGGACTATCCTTTACTTTGCGCAATGGTCCAGATCAAGGGACTCCTGAACCTGATCCCGGGAGCTTCCATTCTTGTTGAGATGGAAGAAATTAATATGTTGAAGGTGACTGGGTGGAACAAAGTGCAGATAACAGAGCTTTCCTGTTGTTGCCAATCTGGCAGATGTAAAGAACCCACTTATATTGGCGCTCTATGGGACGCTGTGGGCAATTGGAGGAAAGACGCAAAGTTGTCACGAAAGCTATGTCGTCAACATGGTGAATGGACAGAGGACTTTTGGGGCAGAGTAGGCAACATGGAGCCATAACTGTAAGGTAAGGAAGTGAGGGTATCGTTATGAGGAAAGAACTCTGACTGAGGACAACAGGTTCATCTTCTGTTACTAACTAAGTACAATAGAGAACGGGGAATCTTGGAAGACCTGGGAATCTCCCACCATGAAGAAAGTGACACTTGGATCAGGGATCAGTTCTGATGTATTGCGTTCAGAAGGTGGACGCGGAAGGAAGAAACTTAGGTTAACACTTATGCGCATGACGCTTATCATCTCATCATCTCCGCAATCCTACGACAGCGTGCTCCAAGACTCATGGTCAATCAATCCCCCACCAATAATATCTGTGCAAAAGGATACTTGCAAGTCATAAGGGGCAAGATTCATTACAACCTGGTAGATTGAGGCTCCTGTGGAGATGGTAGCGGAATCTCACCTGAAGCGCTCTCATTCTGGTATTCGGAGGAGTGGATTGAGCTATTTGTTCTTAGGAAGAGAAGTGATGACTTAGAGAAGGAGGATTGCAAGATGTTGTAAGAGTGATAAGACTAGGTGATTTGAAGAACAAGTAGGAGGGTTTAGCAGAGGAAGCAAAAGAAACCTTGCCAATCTGCACACTTCCACACTGTACTAAAGGAGGCCCCAGCTGAGCTGGTCCCTCTCCTCAAAGGGTGTGACCCATTTACAGGAGGGATGTGTTTTTTTTTTCTTGCAGGAAGGGAGACCGTAGCCCCAGTGGAAACAAGCAACCCTGCCGTTAAAAGGTTTCCTGTTTCCTCTCATGGTAGATGAGTTGGTTCCTGGGTTCCATCCCTTCATGCAGCGCTTTACCAGGTGGGCAAGAGCAAAACTGCCAGGGTTGACAAGTTTACTCTTGAATAATACCAATGTGGTAATGGGGTTGGCCCGTTCCCTTAAGCAATATGGGCCTAAGTTTGTTCTTCAGGTTTTCAGAAGCGCGCTCTTGAGTCATTTTAGGATCATCGAGCTTCCTCGTGCATGTGGTTGTAGTCTTGTTCAGCCCCACTTCCAATTTACGTGTGATATTTTGGTTGTGTATCAGGCGCCATTATATGCCATAGTGAGCTTGGGAGTAGCAGTAATGAATCCAGAACACACGCCAAGTAGGATCTGAAGGAAAGCAAACAACACTTGAATACAATTAATCGTATTTGGAAGATATAAATACCATCAAGCAGAGAAGGCTTCAGATGGGGCTGAAGTGCGGAGTCTGGAATGAGGTAAGGATCACTTCAATATTATGCCTTGAGCTGACAGTTGTTTGCGCTCAGTGAGCAATGGTTTGAATGAGTCCAAGTAGGAAACATTGGGAGATTCTACACTGGAGCAGCTTTAAGGAGGAAGAGCGGAGAAGATGGTTTATGATTTGGTTCTTTAATTACCTGCTCCTTGATGTCTTTGATATTAAGCCATTGGCTGTCCAAATTTGGGTAAACAAGCCACTCAGAGAAGCAGCGGTGAGAGCTTGATCAATCTTTCTGCTGCCTGAAGAATACATGGAGGCCAACAATATTCTAGACGATCCATCGTGCTTCTGCTTCGCCTTTGATGGGCGCCAGGAAGGATATGATGTTGTTGCTGAAGTGGAATGAAAAGTTAAGTTCTTAGAGGGCTTCACAGTATTGTTGGAATGCAAGCTCTGCCGGACGTGGTGGATTCTGCAAGTTTAGATCTTGGTAAGGTGAATAGCAGCAACCCCACACTATTACAGTCATCACTAATCACAGGCCTCCTCCCAATTCCTACTTTAACATCACAACAGATACACTAACAAACACGCAGCTGCATACCACAGAAGCAATCAGACAGGAGTCGGGCCGCGCTATTTTAATCAGCCCCTCCACAACTTGGGATATGCCGTAGTAGGTGCCCTTCAATTTCCAGCTCCGACAGTAGCTTTTGTGAAATTTCCACCTCTGTCTGCCACTTAGGATGGTTAGACTAGATTGTGGAAATCTCGGAGGTGGTCGTAGACCGCACTGGCGTCTCAACTGTGTGCTATTGCTCTGCTAGGGGTGTCGTTGTCCACAAATACAGAGCAAAAGTAAGACTTAGTCCTAGGTGTCCCAAAATGTTGCGCCCTTGATCAGCTGGCACTGATCAAAGCCATGGAGTACCCCTCATACACACACATCTTGCTGATTATCCCCTCGTCATCCACATTGCACCTGTGTGCAGCTTAACCCCTCCCCTTAGGATGGGTGCCATATTGCTTGCTGGGCAGCCCCTTCAAGGTCATCAGCTTAGGCTCAAATCAAGAAACTTTGTCTCTTGACAACTAGACAAGTACCATCCACAATATCTGGCTGTATGTCTAAGTCAACTCCCAGAAACTGTTAACTACCACAATCCTTGATCCCTGCAGAAAGAAAAAACATTTCCCTCCTCGCTCCCATGGAAGTTGAAAGAGAAGAGAAACACATCATCGAGAAGATTCTAGGCGTCAAATGTAAAATACAGATTGACAGATAACATACGATGCAATTCCTTGTTGAATGACTCGGTAACTCAGACGCTTAAAACCAATGTTTCCATATCCATGACATTCAGGAGACTGAAGCTTAGAAAATAATGGATGGACAAATATTCTTGTCCACTCCTCCTCGAAGTTCCCAGATGTACCCACCATTGTTTCTGTTGACCAGGACTGCTTGCAAGCCTTCAAGCACAAAATAATGATGACTCCTGGTGAAAGACTCATTTTCACTGGGACCTTCTACTAGTCCCAGGCTCCGCCCCTACGGTTGAAGGTCAGACGTCTCCATTGGATTTCTATGTATCAACAAAATATATAAGGTTGTGTTTACGTCTTATGTGTTAAGACGTGATAGGTTTTTCTTCACTATGATGTCCCCTTTTCAGTGTGATTGGGATGCTTAACAGCTACCCCAAAACTAGATACAGCTCAAAAGGTAGCAGGACAACATTTTTTAAAACCGCTTGCAGATATTGCAAGAATGGGGCTGGCCAACTATTTATCCAAACACACTTGCAAGACCCAAGAGGGGGCCAGACATCTCAAGGATGCCAGAAGCTTTCACTCACCATGGCCCAGTGATCTCCAGCAAGTATTGCTTGTGAGGATCCTGCAAACAGCTGCAGGCACAAATTGCAAGAGGGAGGAGGGGAGCCGTTCAACAGCATGCGTATATTAAAAGAGGTTGTCTGGCAACTCTCAAAACGTATGCCCACAAAAGACCTAATAGGGAGACAGACTACTTGGGGGCGACCAGAAAACTTGCTGGTGATGGCCTGGTAATCCCCTGTAAATGTTGCTTGTGACTACCCAAACAACTTCTGCAGGAAATGGTCCAACCCAAGAACCACCTCATCTATGATGAAAGGACATGGCAAAAGTTCATCAATTCTGCTGACCCAGGCTACTGTCCACCTTCCACGAAAGAGAAGACAAGACATTGCACAGGACATTGGACAGCCCTCGTTGCGGAGGGGGACGCCCTCAGCTGTCGCCTCTCATGGGACTGTGTTGAAATGTGCCTGATTGGCAAGGTTTATCACTCTTCTTTTGCTAATCTCTCTGACTTCTCTTCAAAATCTCTTGTCCCATCATCCTTACGATAGGTGGCAATCCTCCTCCCGGAAGCCGTTCCTTCTCCACCTGACTCTTGACTATGATGTTCCTTTTCCGGGATCTCTAGTCTCAGCGCTGTGAAGGTGCATTCTTCATCGAAACTGCCCTCTATGACAAGTGTGACACATGGCATTCTTTTTGGAGTCAATACTATCTTTTTTTCTTGTTGTCATTAGTGTGGGATTGAGTGATGGTGTTTGAATTTGAGAACTGGTAAGAGTCACAGTGGTGAGATTGCTAAGGAGAATGTCCTTAGGGAACTTTCTTTGTTCCAGATCCTTCTTTAGGACTTCATAGGTCACGAATAGTCTCAGACTCTTGTGTGATATTACTGGGAGTGGGAGAAAAGAATTCCCACCTACATTCTACCTAGTGATGGAGAAAAAAGAGATGTCTTTCTCAGTTTGACCGCTTCCCTGGATTCATACCCTAACTTCCTTCCATTATTGCTGTGGCTCTGAGTCTTAGGCGGTTCCCAAAAAGGCATCCGTCTGTTTACTAAGTTTTTCCAAGGTAATGTGTCCTGACATCCTGGCATGCTGCCTCCAAACAATCGGGTGCCAGGGACATCATCAGTAAGTCCTGTTGATGTTGACATGCAAATACCCCACACCTGACAAGCAGGCAACTGGATTAAACGGTTCACAGGCAACTTTACCCAACCCCAGCCAGTATAGAGGTAAAATCAAACATCTTGAAACTCTCTCAGTGCAAGCACGTAGCTCCAGAAGCTTGGGGTTAGGCAGCATCATAAAGGTCCTGTGACAAAGGCTGGCAAGGCCCCTTCACACCCCCACCACGCAACTGCATTTGACGATGCGCAGGGGGCTGTGCTCCAATCCTGGCCTGTGCAATGACAAGCATGAAGTGTCTGACCCTCTCTCAATGAGAATTTTCTGATCCCTACCCCTTTGTGTAAGAGGTTTTTGACATTGGGGGGTAGTTAATTAGATGCCTGAAATTCTGCCCCACAAACGGTGCATCTGTGACCACTCGCCCTAGGCAGAGGTGTCATTGATTCTTCTGACAGGCTCCCAGGTAATGCGCCATCAATGACCTCGCAGGTGGTTCCCTGTTCTGTTGGTTAAAAATGCTCTTGAGGTACCACTTGTCCTGTTCAATGATTTGAACTGGTTCTTGATGGAGCTTGTATGAGTTTAGCCAGTACTCGGAAGTAGAAGGGTCACAATATGGTGGAAGGATATTACCACGGAAGTGGGAATATGTCTCAGCAATATTTGATGCCCGAATTGCGCTTGTGAGTTACAAGGTAAGGCCTCAGGGTAGGCGAAGGAAGGCACAAGTATAATTTCCCACTAACAAGCCGCATAGCTGTAGCCTTCAGGGGATGTTCACTCAACTGAGGTTCACCATGAGCTTGTTGCCTCCATTTAAGCTGATGAGAAGGCCGGCCAACTTTGAAGTCAAAGGTGTGGCAGTTCTGTGGGATCTTCTTCCTCTGCACGACATCTTTTGGGACGGTTTCTTGGTCAGCGACGTGGTGGGCAGGTTTCCAGTGGTTGGCTTTATTTGGAGGCCCAATGACACTGTCTGGGCCAGCGAACTTGAGCTATTGGGCTACTTAGCCTCAGTGTGTTTGAAAGGGCGGCACCCCACTGCTTTGTACACTTGCGCATCATGGGCTTAACCGTCTGCATTATCTGTTCACATCACCTATCGATCTACTCATTTAATGCCATCAAGACCAAGCTCTTTATGCCTGCCATCTTTGTGAAGGCCTCCTAGAAGTCCCGGATGATCTGCACGTCACAGTCTGTTTCCAAGAGGACAGGCCTGTTAACCTGGCAGTAGACATGAGAGTTGCAGAGGCTTCCAAATTTCCCAGCTTGTGTCATTTTGGAAGTCAGGACAAAGGGAACACGGCAGCTAGTGTAGTCGAACAAACGCAAACACCACAAGAGTTTATCCCTAGAGGGGCCGAGCGATATCGGGCACGTGATTTTGTTAAGTCCAACCATCTTCTTACTAACCTTCAGAGGGGAAAGTGGTGTGAGAAACCCGTAGCAGCCCTTTGAGGCCTTGTTCCAATAACTATTGTGACAGATCAACACTCAGTATCCAATTTACTTGTACATTCACATCGAATTTCCCCCTGTTTTGGGAATACCCTGGTGTCTACCGTCAATAACCTGATAGTAGTGTCTTGTTAGGACGCATCACCTCTGAGACGTCTGTCCTACTAATAGAGGAACTCTTGGCGAAACGCACATTTTTCAGGTTCACTATGCCGGACTCCGTGATAGAGAGTCAAGGCTAGCGTTGATCTCCAGTGCGTAGCTGTCAGTTGGTTGTTACTTAAGGATTTGTTGGCAGCTGCATAGTCATTGAAGGCGGCAGGGCTGTCAGGCTCATGGAGGGGTTAAACTAGCACTACCCTGAAGTGGCTGGTGGTTATTCTCTATAGAGGGTCGTGGGTGATAGTGTCAAGGTGCTCTTGGCATAAGATGCAGTGTCCATGTAATGTGTCTTGCAGGAGACCAGGTCTGCAACGGTGTTGTGGTGGCCCAGAAGGTACTCGATAATCAAGTCAAAGCTCTGCGGGGACTGCATCTATCCAACTTGCTGTTGGGTCAGCTGGGCCGGGTGTTAAGGCAGGTTTATCAGCAACCTGCAGTGTTTAAACACCCTAAATTGGTGACATTTGAACTGCTCTGCCGCTTTATTTTGTCACAGTCAAGCTTAGGGGACAAATGGGTGCAAGGTTTGTTGGACATTTCACTGTTGTGGATAACAGCGAGGGGATTTTTTCTTCTTGGCTGATGAGAAAGTCTGATCTGTCTGATCACAAGTAGGCCGCGGGGGTGGGGACACGAGTCGATTTGAGTTGCAATTGGGTAGGCTGTTCCCCTGAGTTTGACCGAGTGTCTGCTGGCTGCAATGAGCAACCTGTAACCTCCATCCAGGGATCTGTCACATGGTGGGCTAATTCATGACTGGTGGGTAAACATGAAGATGTGGTGCGACGTCCTTCATTTGGGTGATACAGGTGCACAGTTTGCTCCCTTGGATGTGCTTGAGCTCTGAATGGGAGGAACCTTGTTGGTAGAAGGCATAGGCTGCTATGGAGCTTGCAAATGTGGAGATTGCAGAGATGTGCTTGAAGCTGGCGTAGATGATTTGGAACTGCCGAGTTCCAGAAGAGTAGGCCGTTGTAGGTGAATGCATTGCGAGTTGTATGAGGAAGCTCTAGGGATTCGGGGATCAGATGAGATGCAAAGACGGCAAATGTTGACTTCGGGACAAACGTGTGGTTCAAGAGAGGCAGTCTCAACGACCAGAGAGTCACAGTTGGTTATGCTGAATTGCGCCCATTTCAAATTTTAAGTATCCTTTTTTCACTTCTCACATAGCTGTGGAATCGCATACAGGGATCAGAATTGGAGTGTTGAAGCACAAAGTTTCGGGATAGCCAAGGCACTCGTTAGGAGCAAAAGACTGCATTCCAGGTCCTTCTTTCGGATCAGATGAACCAGGTCTAATCTCTGACCTCCGTGTGATACTCCTCCAAGCGGGAGATACCTGCCACTGTCCAAGTATCCCCTATCTTGATTGTAAATGTTGACGGAGGACTGACTTGTTGTCTTCAGTGAGAGCTCTTTCCACAAACGTCTCACCTTCACTTCCTTCACTTCTCCCAGTGGCTCTGCGCCACCTCCACCAACCTGAGAGACGTACAACACTCCCCAGGTTAATGCCCTTACTTCTCACCCTAGGCAAACACAGACCTCAGGGTGAATCCTCCAAAATTGCTCTGCAGCAATGAAGTGCCTAAATTGTCAGTTTTTTACATTTTAGCACCACCCTATTCCTTCCTCATCTCTTTACATAGGGAACTCATCATAATAGGACCCTCTGGTTTATTGCATAGTGACAGGATGTCAAGGGCCCAGCTAAATTTTATTAGGAACCTCACACTCAGTTGCTTGGATGACTGGAGTTGGATGGGGAGCGGGAGGGGGCTTTAGATAAGCTGGCAGTAATTGTTAAGGTGAGCAGGGTATTTCAAGGCAGCAGCTGGGCCAACAGTGTTTGCCCAATCCAAGTTCACCTCCACTGACATGACCAACATCATCTCTGCCATCGCTCCAAATCTTGGCAACAACCGAGCCGACCTCCCTCAAATGACTCCCTTCACCATCTCCAACAAGATACTTAGGAACCTCAGGGAAAAAATCCACTCTGGCAAGGCCAGAGTGGTCAAGAGGTAGGACGGGATCAACAAAACCCTCGAAGTGGTTGCAGACTTTGTCTACTTTGCAAGCCACAACCTAGAAATTTACTGCAAGAAGAATCTCAAACAGATGGCTGCTCGCAGCGTAGCTTTGCATGAGGATCAAGGGGCTAACCAATAGCCGCCTCCTCAGGTCTGACCTCTTCCCAAGCAAGATTTCTGTGATGCCTTGATTATTTTGATCTTTGGCTTCTGCAAATCATGGGTCTCCAACCATCAGGAGATGTGCAACTGGACCGCCATCACCTCTGGCAGTACCCTCTGGCGCACCTGGGTAACCATCCTCCTATCCTTGCCTCTTCATTAACATCTCAGATTTGGCAAACAACCTCTTTCCAAAGAAAGCGATCAAAGGAGACAAACTGAAACTTAATGCCCTATCCTCACAACCAGCCTCTTGGAACTGTTAATTCCACCAGCTACTCTATCGAGCCCGTGTCAATGTCTAGGGCAGAAGCAGCCATCAATCACAGACTCAGCCTTGAGCAACTGCCTCAAGGCGGGAAATTTCTGGCATCCTACTCTCAAAAAAAAGATCTTTCAATCCAATCTGCAGAAATGGACTTCTGTCTTGTGACTGGAAGTATCTTAGGACATCTCAATGACCATGAGTGACACTATCATTGCCTGCAAGAAATTTGTCCTGGTCGATTTCAAAGGTCAGAGCAAAGACTCTGAAGCACTTGTAAATCTTGGTGTTCTCCCATCACAGGCAGCAAGATTTATAAGAATGGGTTATCATAGCTGCCAGACCAATTAAACCAGCCTTTACGGAACATGGCTGTTCTTGGACAACCTCGGCAAGCCAAACCCTCCTCCAGGACTACCATAACCACGCAGAAGGCTGTCAAGCTCACATACCCGACACTGAAATCCGTTTTAGACAAGCTTTACATGACTCTACAGGCTGGGCTAAGCCCTAAGGGACGCGCTCCTTGAGGGATGATGTGCCAGCCCAGCGCCATCGTTTCTTTTCAGCAGCCTTATGCAGCCTACTGGGGTTGACCACAACAGCAGGATCTTGGAGAGGCAAGTATGGAATCGTTGGCCGCAGACAAGGCAACTTCTTCAGACAAGGGGGCATAAGGGTCAGAAGCACAAGAGGTGGTGCTGGAGGAGGCCCTTCTTACCTCAGACGACGAGAGCAAAAGGAACTGCCAAGAACGCGACCGGTCACTCCTTCAACAGCAGAGCAACGACAGCCTTGTTATGATGAACGCCCCCATGGCCCCAAAACTTTAATTCACCAAATCGAAATCAACATCCTCTAAATGAATACCAACTATGGGACACTGTCTCCAGAACGCGCCCTACGCGTTGCCCGAGCTCAGATATTGGAACGCATATCAATGCAGCCAAAAGAATCATGGAATCCTTTATGGGAGGATCCCTTCAATAACGGCCCAGATTTTTGATGGGGCCAGAGGGGGACTCTGCTGGCACAAAGCAAGGGAATCAGTGGCCATGACAAATAAGACAGGGTTGACAAAGCTACCCTTGTGTCCTTTACAAAGAATACCATTGAGAGCATCATCTTCAACACTCGCCTTATCCACGCTTGCTTCGAAGGCCAGTTTGCAAGAATCAAAATCAACGCTTGCTGCAACACATTCATAGTCTTTGTTTGCTTTGACGTCAGGCACCGCCTCTGCAGAGTCAAGTAATCCGGACCTCTTCCAGTCCACCTCAAGGCCCTCAGCAAGTCCAGTCAGTGTCTCTAAATGTCTCAAGAGCACATCAGCCTGAGAGACCCCGCCTCATGGACGTTAGCAGAACTGAGACCGTTGCTTTTTGCTGTCACTTCCATATGATATGATGTCATTCTTGGCCTTCCGCTTGCTACCTTCTTTCAGGAACTCACAACTGCCTGCTCTGATGGCACCTATTGACCGGCTATGGGGTTCTGGTGTTCACATCTGAAATTCAGCAGTCCCTTGCAGCAGACTCTCTGTGAATGGGAAACTGCTTGACTACTGGAACCAGAGAAGTGCCAGCCTCTCCCTTGACCTCAAATCTCTGTCAATTTTAGCAATGCGGACAAACTCCAGGAACCAGACCTCGCATGATTCTTGCATATTGCTGGTTCCATGGAGATGAGTTCCAACTGGTTTGTCCAAGCGTGGCACCCCAGGAAGTTTGACCAAGACATCAAGACCACGCTGGCAGGCAATCTGAGTAACCTAGAAGTCATAGATGTCCTTGCTATGCTGATCATCACTTCCAAGGAGCTCCAAAACCAGTTCAAATTGAACCCTTCGATTGATGCAACGAGCAGACAGGACAACTTTCACAAGGGACCTATTGAGAAATACAACAAGACCACCCCATTTTGGACAAAGGTCAGTTTCCGCCTGATCAGGGCAGGCACAACATATCTCGGGAACTCCTAGAAGACGCCAACCCAAAAACCCTACCCGCTTCCACTGACCCAATATGACCTCTATGAGTTTAAGCCAGAAATCAACGGCTACCTCAAGAGGGGATAAATACATCACTCCCAATCTGCATGGGGAGCACCAAGTGTTCTTGCAACAAAGGAAGAGAGCAAATTGCAACTCTGCCTTTAGAATGGAGGTCTAAACTCTGTCAGCAAATCAGATGGGTCCCCTTTGCTAATCTTCCTTGAGATGTGCAATTAATTGGCCAAGGCCATGTACTTCACTCTTGTCCACATCAAAAATGCCCACCAATGGATAGGGTCACAGACAACGGGTTCAGGGAGGCAGCAATCTGGACCCTGTACTGTCACTCAAAACTCCTGGTCATGCCATTTTGGCTATTGAACGCGCCAGCCTGCTTGCGGAGCCTCATGAAATCCTACCATGGTCATCTACATGACAAGTTCATCATCTCTGATCTCGACAGCATCTTAATCTAGTCAAAGAATGAAGACGAACAAAAGCAGCACGTCAAAGAAGTCCTGCTGATCCTCCTCAAGCACTTCCTCAATATCAAGCCAAATAAATGTCTATGGGGCAAAGAGGAAGTTAAGTTCTGCAGCTATCAAGTCAGGCGAAGTGGTGTCTCCATTTCTTCCTTGAAGATCTTAACAGTCCTTGAATGGGAAGTCTGGCGGAATACCCAGGCCGTCCAGTCCTTCCTTGGGCTCCCCAACTGCCTTCTTGAATACCCCAACCACCACACAGAGATTATTTACCCCCTGATTATATTAGTCAGAGAAGAATGGGTCGGTTTGGACAGAGCACGAGATGTTTGTCTTTGAGCACCTTTGACACGCTGTCTTCAACACACCAGGGCTTGCTCTCTTTTGACTAGTCTGAACTCATACGTCATCTCTGACACATCCTACTTCACCATTGGCAGATTGATTGCTCAGTGCACTGAAGACGACAGCCCAGTCCCTACGCCACTGCTATCAATAATGAAATGCCTCACGGAAGTTCCCCACCTCCGCCCAATCTTGCACTTCAGACAATAGATGAATCTGCCTGAGCTAAACTACCTGGTGCCCAAGAAAGTGCTGCTAGCTCTCCTCAAGCTCCTGAAGGCCAACTTCCAAACTTTCATTGCCATCGGCTTCAGACGTTCACAAACCATAAGTCACTTGTCTACCTTGAAACCGAGCAAAACCTAAGCCGCTGTCAGGCATGATGGATTGAAGCCCTCCAGCTCCATTGAGTATCTACGTGCAGCACTTGACATCAAGGCAGACCTCCTTTCTTGTGCATCAGAGTACGCTCCGAAAGGCACCAAGTACGAAACACTGATAGAAGTTCTCCTCAACATTTTGCTTATATCCAGACTTGAGGTGTCACTGCTTGATAGGCTAGGAAACAAATTCGCCAACCCTGAGAACCCGGCAGCCTGGCTCTACTTCAGGAACGCGGACACACAAGCACTTGCCATCAGTGCTCAACTTGCTGATTTCAAGGATAAGAACTCCAACGCCAGGGACCTCTCAAAGTACTAACTCAACGAGGACCCCCTCTACTATGACAGACATCTCTATTTACCAGATGTCTTGCAGGTATAAGTTGTCGTGCGGTCCCACAACCGGACTGCCGTCCGAGGGCTTCAAGGCCAAATTAAAACCACGAAGAAAGTCATCACTGACTACTTCTGTCTTTCAATGATCGCCTAAATCAAACAGACCATCACCAACTCATCAACTGACTTGGCTATCCAGATGCGGACGAATGATGGCTCAGGATAGAAGACATCAAGGACACCCAAGTTTACAAAACTGGCTCCACCAGAAAACCTGTTGGATTTTTCTGCTCCAAGCTTGTCCAAACCTTAAGCCATCAGTCTCCATTTACCTGATTCCCACAACATCCTATCTGAAAATCGCCAATGTCCAGTCCAAAATTCAGTGTCATAGCGACCTTCTATTTGCCTCAGACTTCATTCCCCAGATCCTATCCCAGACATCTCTGCTTAAATTTGAAGAATCGTCTCAAAATGAAAAGTTGTTTCCATTGAGGTCCTCTTTGAGGTTGATCGAGATGCTTGACAACAACACACACAAAGTCCCTAAGGCGCAAACGGAAGCTGGATAACCTTCCAAAGTTACACACGCATACTGCCGGAGTGGCCACATAACCATACATCAACTGACAACCTTGCTCATGACAGCCTAGCAATCCCCCCAGGAGTGTTGGTCCCGAGCACCCCAAGAACCACTGCACGGGTGTGCTGCAAGAAAGGGGCTAGACCATAGTTTTGAAACAGCAAGCGTACAACGCTCAAAAGTACTAGATAAGCCGAGGACAACTGTAGAGCTCTCTTGTAATGGCCAGACAATCCCGCAGAAGTATTGCTTGCAAGAACCAGAAGAACAAGTGCACAAGTATATCGCAAGAAGTGGGGGTAGTCGTCACGAACGCCCGGAGTTTGGGGTCTTGATAGGTGGATGATGACATCTGAGGCAAGTGGATTGTTGGGAAGGTCTCGGCATATTGCGTTGATGAGGGAGTCATGGAGAGAGAGCAGAGCGAATGCTTGAAGACAGTTTGGACCCAAGATGATTTGCTCTGGCTGGTACGTAGCCTCACCCCCCGCTTGAGGCAACAAGAAAGAGCAGCGAAACAGGGCAGCGGCTTCCTTAAAGATGTCCTTCATGGGAAGTGATGACAAAATCAAAGGGACAAGGACATTGCGAATCGTGCTTGAAGGCTATTGAGCACCTGAGAAGACAGGAAGTAGGCAAGATTCTTTTGATCCGAGTGGATGATGCCTTGATGGGGGAATCCTTTGAGGAAGTGCCGCCACTTCTGGAAGTCGTCCACAATGGCCAGCAGTTCCTTGTAGTTGATTTCTTAGTTGATTTCTTATTTGATTTCGGCAGCAGCCCAGTTGCGTGAATTGAACGCAACAGGGTGCAGGCAGACTAATGTTGTGAGAGAATGGCGCCAATCGCAAAGTCCAAAGCATCTGTGACAGAGGGGCATATGGGGTCCACATGTAGGAGGACAGGGGAAGATGTGATGGTGGCCTTGAGTTTTTTGAGGGCCACAAAGACAGCCGACAACCAATGGAAGGGATTGTGTTTGCTTCTAAGCTTGCTCAGAGGTGCAGTGATGGAGGAGTAGTCTTTGATGAACCTTGGTAGAAGTTCACAAATCTGACTAAGCATCCGACATCTCCAATGAAGGTCTGAGTTCCCAGTCAAGGAATAGTCTTGATCTTGCGTCAGTCCATGGAGCTGCCTTTGGTTAAGACGGTGTAGCCCAGGAACTCAACCTATATCTTGTCAACTTGCACTCTTCAGCTTTGCATAGAGGTCTGCAATGTGTAGCCTCTGCAGAACATGGTAAATGTGGCAGTCATGCTGAGACTTTGTCTTGGAAAAGACGAGGATGTCATCATCGTAGACCACCATGAAGTAGTCCAGGTACTTGTGGAAGAAGTCCTTTGCCATATCGTGGAACACAGCGGGAGCATTAGTGAGACCAAAGGGCATGACTGCATACTGGAAGTGGCCGTGTGTGGTCTGGAAGGCAGTTTTCCATTTGTCACAGGCTTGATGCGCAAAAGTTGTAGGCCCTACAGAGGTCTGTTTTCTGTAGATGTGTGCAGCAGAGCCGAATCGCTCCGGGGGTCGGGAGATCAATCAATGAAGGGAGCAGTTCTTGTTTTTGATATTGTAGTCAACGCCCATGTGCAGGGAGGCGTCTTTTTCCTTGACAAATAGGATGGTTGCACCCGCTGGTGACTCAGAATGTCAGATGAAGCCGTTCGCGAGGTTTTCTTTGATGTAGGGTTGAAATGCATCTTGCTCAGTGGGTAGGAGACCATAGATGGGACAAAAGGGCAGCGGGGCGTTTGATTCCGGGGCAATGGCGCAGATGTAGGAGCAATATTCTGGTAGTTTACATGCTTGGTCAGGGTCGAAGATGTCTGGAAAGTCTTTGTACTTGGATAGGAGCAGCATGTTTTTGGAAGGATCGGCGACTGGTGTAGGGAACACATCACAAACAGCCATTACCTCCTTCTTGTCACAGAGGGTGACAAACTTTGCAGCACAGACTTGACAGGACGGGAGCTTGATGTTGGAGGGCTTGATTTTGTGGATAGGAGGATCCTTGAAGAGGGCCACGAGAAGGATCTGCGGGACATGTCTTGATGAATTCTGAATGGCTGGAGGGGTGCCGGAAACCTAAGGGTGCGAGCTCGCTAATCAATATGTGCAGTGTGGAGGTCCAGACAGTAGGAAAACGTGCTGTAGATGATGTTTGGTGGCGAAGTTTTGATCAATGAAGCAGGTTAAGGCATCTGAGTTGAGAAGGGCTGTTGTTCTGGTCTTGCCGGGTTGGGGCGGAGGTGGGGCAGGGATAGTTGGAGGCAGTGCATAGGTCAGTGCCAAGGAAGGGCCCATATTTCGTGGGGTGGATGTCGTTGTCCAGGCACATGGCAACTACTTTGGGTGGACGTCGTTGTTTCCCGCCTTTGTTGTTTGGGGGTTCGCAGAGCTTGGGGCCATGACTTGATGGGCTTGGTGGCGCGCTTTGGCGGGGCAGTTACCGGAGAGGTGGCTCGGGCTGCAGCTGTGCTGGCAGAGGTTTTCTCGTTATTGGTGTTCTTCTCTTGTTTCATGAGTCTCTTGGTTGATGGTGTCAATTTGCATCGGATCATCCTTGAAAGCCACTGGGTTGTAGCTTTGAGTCGGTTGTGTCTTGTGACCTTGGTGGTGTTGGAGGCATTTCTCTTGGTGTTGGTTGTAGAAGACGCAGACACTCTTGGCAGGTGACGCCAGGCATGAGTTCCTTAGTTGGTGAGGTGGGGGGGGATGGGCCGAGCCTGGTAGTTCATGAACCCCTTTGCCGCCTGTCGCACAGAGGCGGG
>KZ993891.1:491-26111 GCA_003614705.1 Blyttiomyces helicus | reverse complement strand
CCCAAGCTTCCCCTATAAATAGACCCATGTATCCCTCCCATTGTAAAGCATCCTGATGAACACCAGTCCTGGGCAATAAATCAAGTCCTGCCTTCAAGTCCCCTTCCCTTCTAGACCTCTCCTGCTCCTCTCCCCCTCCTGCCCCTGTTGCTTGCACCTAGGCAACTCCCTCTTAAAGTCCAGTCATCAAGTCCATCCCCTCAAGACCCCACCATCAAGCCTGCTGCCCCTGACAGCAACGGGCCAACTGGGCGTGCATAAGACAGACCCTACCTGCTTATGCATTGGCGTCAGATAAGTGGTCAATTAAACAAAGGTTGTTCCATTCTTTGGTTGCATGGGGTTCAAGGAGGGCAGCCTGGCTTCAGAAGCTATGTTAGAGGGCATGGAACAAAGTGAAGGGGGGTTGGTAAATAGGTTTGCATTAACCCTTGAGCTCTTCATCAATACAGCCCTGCAGATAATACATAGGGCTGGCCACCTCATGTGCAGTAGCCAATTGTTTCGCCGCCTGCTCCTTAGTTTTTTGGTCAGTGACTGTGGAGGTGGGTCATCTGGTAGTACCTCGGGTTCCTCCTCTGTGACTTTGGCTTGGATGGCGTTGCAGATATTGGGTCCTTTGTGTTCCAAGAAGATTCTGACATCTTCAACCCATGAGAAACAATTACCGCGGCGCTAGTTGAGATTCTTGAAGCAGTCCTTCTTGTCGTCGTTAGAGTCGGAGTGATTGTCGATTGGAGGGAGGAAGCCCAGGAGCAGTTCAAGGATGCTGTTGCTGACAACAAATATTAATTTGAGCTCCATGTAGGAAGTGACGAAGAAAGAACAGGACACCATAGGCGCTCGTTTTCCCCAGGTTGGGTAGGTGCTATTGGAAGCAAAAGTCGATGAGCCACCCACTCTCCAAGGGGCTAAAGAATATATGATATTTCTTCATCTATACATAATTTCAAAGGTAACTTTGCTCTATCTGCAATGAAAGCCCTCTGCAAAACCATCAAAAAATCTATCCCACGAAAAGAAGGAACGAGTGAATTGAATAAGAACCTTATCGATTTTTGTGACAAACCTTACATCTACGAGACTTCACCCCTGATTTTTTGATCCCTTACCATTGTTCGGAGCTACTTGGCATTTGACATCATCACCATGTATGTAGACAACATCAAGCAACATTCCATCCAGTATGATGAGAGATTCTGAATGATATGCTGGGGTGAGAAGCAAAGAACTTCCTTAATCAAGCAACGGGAAGATATCACAAGCAAGGGAAGCTGCAACAAGATTTTCCAGCTTTGTGGGGGTTGAGACCAACATATACAATAAAAGCAAATCAAAAACATCACATGAAAGATATAACCAACGGATTGAAGAGATATTTATTAAAATTCTACTGGCTGGCGCTCTCAACAAAGACAGTCAGTCGTATGATATCAAGTGTTGGACACAGGAGTCCCATCCCTGATTTCCACGATGAAGCAAAATGAACCCCATGGTAGCCCATGGAACATGTGTCATGAGCATCTGTCCAATTATGATCGAAAATATTCCGAAGATTTTTGGTTTGATACCTGCCCCCTTGGTCAGATTTGTTTGACACCCACAGATGGAAGGGGACCAGAATATGTGTGATGAACTGATGTCAATCAGCACTCTGCAACCACAAGGAGAAATGGAGCACGACTAGGAAAATTAGAAGCTGCTAAAGATGTGTCAAAAAGGGTTGATGAGGGAGTTAATGAAGGCGCCCAGATGGTGAAGGAACCACAGCTGCTTTGGGAAGGAAGTGTCAGTATAATTGCTGGGAAAGAGGCTGGCCCTGGACCACTAGTAAAACCTTTGCTGCTATGTATCATGTGGATAGAAATTACAAGGGGAGCACAAGAAATCCCTCACTTGGAGTGGAGCTGCACAGGGGCCGGAGATTAGTACAATGCATTGAGCCCAAAGATGGACCAGGAACGAAGATGGTTCCCGCTGTCAACTATCTCACGGCCGCCTCCTCTCATAGTCTGAGTAGATCTCACTAATTTTTCCACACTATTAACAGAGAGAAAAATGATAGGAGTGAAAAGACAAGGATGCGATTCGTGCCATCCCCCTATAGATACCGAGGCTCCTGCAGAATTCAGATGTATCTAACTGAAGGCTTTAGGAGGCTTCAATTTGGAAGCAGTGATCTGTTCATTCATGGACGGAGAATCTGGACCACTGAGAGGAAATGGAGGAGAAGCCTGATTTTGTCCTAAAAAATGTGGATAATATGATTTTGAAAGAAGGAGATTGGGAAGGTTTACAAAGATAGGTAAACAACAGTAACAGGGTATTCTGTTACAACCTCTAGCTTTGCACAGCGATGGTTGAGGGTAACCTGTTCCACCCTCTTGTGTTTTGTCCCAGACAGATTAGTAAGAGTGATGATATGTTCCACCCTCTTGTGTTGCGACCCCGACGGTTTGGTAAGGGTGATATGTTCCACCATACTTGGGTAGCAATGCATCCACCAGGCTGTCACAAGTGATTCTCCGGAAGAGTTGAGACATTCACGAGTTCCACACTGTCACAAAGGAGCTCCTTGGTCATCTGAGGTTTCTCCAGATCACTCTTGTCTCATAATGTGTGCAGTCGTTCTCGCGGTTCTCACGAGCATAAGTTGAATGCTCGGCTGTAACAAGCAAGATCTTTGGTTGTCCTGGGGTTGTCTGCTCCTTCTTGCATTGTAACATGTGCAGTTTTGGGGTTGGCGGGCGCCCTTTAGTGTCAAAACTTGTGCGGTTATTCCTAGGTCACCACAAGGGCTACATCCATAGGCAAGGCGAACCTAAACTGTCAATGGTTCTCCACTAGGTTTATGCAGCTTCCTCTTGGGTGGTAACGTGTTCAGTTATCAGTGTATCCCACGCACTCTTTTGTTCCAATGCGGGGACTGAAAAAAGGCCATCTCTCTACCCCTCAGCTTGGGGCGGTTTGAAGATTTCATCGCTTCCTCTTGCGACAAAGTCGCTTACACACCCCAAAAGGACACAGATATAACACTTAACAATAACTTATAATAATTGCGCGACAAATAAAGACTAAGCAGAGGTAATGTCAACTAGGCCTGTAGGTGAAAGTCCAAGAACAGTGGGATTTGGACGATACATAAAGACAAAGCAGAGGTAAGGTTGAAGAGGCCTGTAGGTCAAAGTCCAAGAAAAGTGGGAGCCTCTTTGGGTTTTCATTGAGAGCTGCATGTTGTTTGCGTTTTGAGGTTGGGGCTGTGGTTGGAGTCCGAGCGACCAACGACACTGGTGTTTTTTCTGGGTGAGCATTGAACAGAGTTAGGTGAGCTTGTCCCTTGAGGCAGTTCTCATATGCTTCTGTATCCTTTGTGTCCTTGAATTTGAGCCGTTTGTTGTCCACATACTGGTAGCCCGGGCATTTGGAGAGGTGGCGCTAAGCATAGCATCCAACCTTGCACAGCCTGACGTAGCCCTTGAAATTGATGATCTTCCCAATGGTTAATTTGTCTTTGCCTTCTATGCCGATTAGAGCTACACTATGATGTTGGTGTTCGGATGGATGGAGGACTTAATTTGCGTTAGGTTCTTTGTTCAGCTCAGTGTGGCCTCCTAAGTGTTAACCACGGACATCAATGGTAATCCATGAAGTTCTCCAAGATGTTAATGCGAAAGTACGGCAAGACATGGTCGATGCCGCTAGTTGAGATGTTTAGGTTGTAGGTGTCCCGATTTTGGCCAGGACCAATAATCCTGGAACTCTCAGTGAGCATGGAGATTTTCTGGCAGGGATCTCTTAAGCGGACTTCTGATGGCAAAGATGTTGAGGAGGACTTTGTCTCTGGTATTGCAGATATCAGGCTTGCAGTTTCAATCGTAGGTGCAGGAGTACCAGTCTTGTGCCTGTCAGAGGGCCTCTTCCACAATCGCCTTGGCATCCATGTGTGTTGGAGCGAATTTGCGCAGCTGTTTTCTGCTGAAAGATTTGCCCAAGGCCGGGTTTTGTTTGTCTGGCCATCTAAATTAGAGAGAGCTTGGGACATAACGATACTCAGTTTAGAACAGGGGTAAGTAAAGATCTCTGATAGGTGTAGCGTTGGTGATGAATTTGAGGAACGCCAAGGGTCTTGACCACTTGTTGCCGGTTCAACTGAGGTAATCTTTCAGAACCCTTTTCACTGTCTGGATCACTGTTTGCACTTGCGGTCAGTCTGCTGGTGGTGAGCTGGGGCAACTTGGTTGTGGATGTCGGCGACTATGGTGAATGCTTGCCAGAAGTCGGACATAACCTTGGGTTTGTCCTTGGAGGCATTAAAGAAGATGTAGGTTTCAAGGCTGAGGTGGAGGCAAGCTAGCACTGGCCCAGTGGAGATGGCATGTTGGAGATGCTCTAGGAAGAACTGCTCGTACTCGTCTTACATCCAGGGTTTCATTTATGACAGTAGTTCGAAAAGCGGGTAGATGATCTCTGAGTAGTTGTCAACATAGGGAAGGGAGAAGTTGGTGAAACCCAGGAGGGGCTGGATGTTATGGGTGTTTCATAGGCTATCCCATTCGAGGACAGTGCCGATTTTGTATGGAGCAATAGAGATGCTGTCTTGCCCCACTTGATGATTGAACAGAACTTCTTCCGTGCCCCAGAGGCCTTTGCCTTCGTAGTACAATGGGTGCTCCCCATGCTGACCCAGAATACCCTAGTCCATCCTATTTCTAGGGAGTCATCTATCTTCTTGTTTAATTCGGTAAGCTCACCTTGGGTGAGAGGGCGCAGCGAGTAGAATTTCCGCTTTCATTGGGTACCATCAAAGTTGTCTAGGAGGCTGATCTTGGGTTCTTGATGTTGGGATGGTGTCGATGGCGCATGGTGGACTTGGGCAACAGCCTCCCGGCGAGACTGGTTTTCTTGTTTAAGGTGTTGTAGCATAATGAGGGGTCAAGGCTTGTAGTCATGGTAGCAGAGTGGCTTGCAGGTAGGCGGGTAGAGATCCTGATCAAACTGTCAGGGGCAGCGGATTGATGGTGGGATGTTGGGTATGTGGACTTGATGACTGGACTTTGAGAGGGAGTTGCCTAGGTGCAAGCAACAGGGGGCTGGAAGGGGAGAGGATCAGGAGAGGTCTAGAAGGGAAGGGGACTTAGAGGCAGGACTGAATGTATTGCCCAGGACTGGTGTTGATCAGGATGGTCAAAATGGGAGGGATACATGGGTCTATTTATATGGAAAGATTGGGGCTGTGTTGGGATTTGGGGCTTTGCTGTGGAATGAGGCTGTGCTAGGGATTGGGGCTATGCTGGATATTGGGGCTGGGCTGGGGATCGGGGCTGTGGCATGGATTGGGGCTGTGCTAGAAGGTATCCAGAATCATGAGACATTGGGGTTGTGCTGAGTGGTACCCAAGTGCCACGTCTCTGGGTAATGCAATGTACCATGGCTCAAGGACATGACCTGCACCATGGCTGTGGTTTATGAGCTGTACCGTCGCTCTGGGCCAGGACTTGTATCTTGGCTCTGGATCATGACAGTCATATTAGAATTCGCGGCAACACCATGCTCTGAGGAATTGGTTGGACTTCATCTCTGTAGCACCTGAAATAGGAATGGATTGAGGGGGTTGAGCATTCGAGAGTCTCTTCACCTGGGTTAAGTTGATGGCAAAGATTTGAGGGTCAAGGCAAGGCCGGTCCTTCGCTCAATCTGGAAGTTAAGATGTTTTTCATCCGCAGAGTACCAGCTGTGAGGGAATGCTGTTTTTGATGTTCAAATTCTTTGGCTGGTCTTGTTGCGCCATAAGGTCAAGCGATAGTGAGTCGGTGGAACTGCCTGGCCATAGGGAGGCTGAGGATTACGTCATATCTGAAGGAGGTGACAAAGAGAGGGAGGACCATGAGTTTGACTATGTTTTGTAAAGATGGGTTGAGCAGGCTGATGTCGGCGTGTGTCATCTAGGTGGATTGCATTGATTCGCCTTGAGCAGCTAGATTGATCTGAACCAGTCGGAACAAGTTGTCTTTGCAACATAGCAGTAATATACTATGTTCCATCTGCACTTTATGGAGATCCTTGTAAAACTATCATCGATAAGGGCTTGGATGACATGAGGTCTGTGGATGAGGGGCTGGATGGGTTTAACAAACTGAGTGAGGAAGGCTTCATGGATTTGTCATTCTCTTGAATTCCGCCATTTCCTTCCTTATGCGCCAGGTAAGTGGGGTCCTTTGCTGGGGCCTCAAAAAATCTGAACTCTCCGTAAAGAGGTCCCTGGATGGGTCCGACAGTTCGTCCGTCCTCAGGGCTCCTGTTTGCATCTGTGAGATCTGAACGGTGTGTTTGAGGTCCGCTATTCCGCGATTCGGGTTCATCCCGCGGCTGTTGATTTCAAAATGATGGTCCTATGTGTCCTGGTTCTGATGATTCTTGTCCCTGGAAACCTGATGTTTTTTCGCTTCAACGGAGTGAGTGGCCGTGTACCAGGTACCACATTTGCGTCCTCTTCTTCCAAGAGGAGTTCCAGTTGGCGCCTCCATGCGCCCTGCAGCCTGCCGCAGGCTGTTGAAATGCAGTGATTGCGCCTGGCTGTCCAGGGGCAGCACAAGTAAGCAATGTCGGCATCGGTGTGAGGATAGGGTTCCTTAGCCAGCTGAGTAAAGCCTTGGCCCAGTGGAGGTGATGCAACAGGCGAGGCAAGAAGAAATGGGAAGGCCAGCTGAGAGTGTGGCTTGTGCCAATTCTGCAAGGGGGTTCTCATCTAGTACGGAGTGCCACTCTTTGGTGGGGAGGAGCAAAGGAGAAGGACTAGCAAAGTAAAAAGTTGCCTTAGAGGTGTTAACAGGGGAAAATGAGGGAATGACTAAACGCGCTCAAGAGAGGGAAGGGACCGCATCAGTTTCGGGAGGAAGTGTTCGTATATTGCAGGGAAAGAGTGTGACCCCAGCCACAACAAAAACAAGGGTCAGGCTAATCAAGTGATGCTTCCTTGAGAAAAGGAACTTTGACGGCGTCACACCCTTGATTCACAACTTGCCAAAAAATGCAAATTGCGAATACCCTTTTCATGTCTGCAAATGACAAAATATCAGTTTCTGATCGTTGATCAAGCAATTTTTGTTGTTCAATCTATTCCTTAACATAACAACAATTTAATTTTCTCTTTTTGTTTTTTGACTAAAAAGTTAGGGGGTGGTGAACTGCGATTTTGTGCATGAGTTGTGGGATGGTGAAGGATGCAATCGCTTGCGCGGCTTTACATGTGGAAGGTCACAGTCTGATCAGTGCATTTCCATTTGATAGATTTTGTGAATGATATTGTCAAGATTTGTAACCAAATTGAGAATATAATTGCCATTTATTGATAGATATTTGAACATGGACGCGCATTAGGGAATAAATATTGTTATTGATGTGAAACATAATTTGGGCGACGTCGGCTCAAGACAAAATCCATCAATGGATCATTCACATGGGACTTTGGAGATTGTCTCGGGAAATCTGGAAACAATGCCCAGAACTGATATGTCTTAGAATTTGCTCTCTGCCTCATTCATTTGTGCCGGACTCATGAGGATGAGAATGTTTCACCTGAAACATTTACCTCATGAATTCACAACTCTGTTAATTGTTGTCAGAGACCTTTCAATTTCTTCTCATATAAGTGCCTCCCGCTTTGGAGCGCCTGAGTGTAAAGACCAGTCAGGGATAAGGGTGCATTCAACAGCTGAACATCTCAACGGCTTCCTGTACGATCCCCATCCACTCTCTTTTCCAACCCCATCCTTTACAACACGTTATCAGCGATAGCCTCTACCTCGGCCCTATCTCAAGCGCGCCCCCCCAAAAATGAAAAACAATGAGTAAATCCAGTTCCTAACATGCTTCTTTGTTCAAGTCCTTTGTCAGGACGACAAGAACTATCTCTTGTGGCGTGAGGAGATGGATATCTTCCTTGGTTCACTCGGTTGTATGATTCAGTCAATCACCACTGATGAGGCGTATTCCAACTACATCGACAAGATCAAACGTGACTCGGAACAGACCACTATGGACATTAAAGAACTGGAGACTATATTTAAGGCTAAGAATCATGCTCTCTATGAACTTCTTAGTCATGAGACTGATCGCTAAAGCAGTGCCTCACCATCACTTCTCCCTTTGAACTTTGGTCCCTTCTCCATACAGATTGATGCGCCCTTCGTCCTTCTTCCCAAACTCAAGAAAGAGCTCGCTTTTTCCCATTTCTCTGATGCTTCATGTGTTGAGGACTGTCTGGACAAACCTCTCAACATCGCAGCCTATTTCACCTACTGTGAGCTACCACTCTCCAACCTACTGCTCATTGACCATACCATCAACACGATGCATAAGACGGATTGGCATATTGCACTTCTGTATCGTGATTGGAAATTTAAAGAGATTTCTGAGCTTCTTCTTAAGATGAAAATCGATGAAGAACTCAAGAATTCTCATATCAAAACCACTGACTGGCGTCCCAATGCTACTGCCCGGATCCATGAGGCCAATGCAGCTATTGTAAAGGAGGCCACCTCCAATGGTAAAAGTAAGCGCAAAATGCAGAAAGAAAAGATAACTGACGGAGGTTCTGGAGGAGGAAACGCTCCCAAAAGAAAGAATACCGGTTCTGAAGCTAAGGGGAAACCTATGCTAAGTACTATTCTGGGAAGCCTTGTGATGACTGTGGCGCCAGTCACCCGACTGCCAAATGCAAGGTGTCCGAGTATACTTATACTATTTATAAGATGATTTAGCAACTTGAAGCAGCAGCTAAGGCGTCAGAAAGCCATGCAGTGGTTCTCCCTCGATTGTTGTCCACCCACATGGACATTGACGATTTCAATTATAAAGTCCATGCAGTTGAGGCTCCTCCTCCTGCAATGGCCGCAGCTGCTAAGGTTAAGCAAGTTACCAAGCTTACTGTATAGCTTGCCACTCGCGAGTAATCTTTTTTTTTGAGACAGGATGGGGATATCTACCATGAGAGGTTCAATCAAAATTGTGAGCGGTTTTCTGGCACACAACAAACCTGGAGTTGATCAAACTGTTTGGGGCGGATTGTCAAAAGATTGAAGTGGAATATCAAGATCTGTCACAAATGGGAGAGGAAGAGGCGTGAAAACACAGGCAAGTAATATTGGAATCCGAAAAAGTGGTATGTTACAAGATGGAAATTGCTGAGACTATAATGAACAAGTATCATACTCTCAAAGATACCAATTTCAATGTTGACACAGACAATTACATTGAGAGAATAGTCAATCCAACAGGATCCTCTTTTTTTAAAATGACTTCTATGATTTCAAAACTGAAGGCTCTCTATCTCCTCAGGAAATTGTCATGAGCTAGCCCGAGCTTGTCTCCACTATAGACAGTTTATACCAAAACAGACTGAACTGAGGCGTACATTATATTTTTGACAAATAAAATGGCCAAAAATTGAGAGTCAAAACTTTCCCACATTTGTGATTGGGGGACTTATGGGTTTTGTATGAGGGAGAAGTATCAGGTCTCAGATGTTGCAAAAAGTTGTTGTCACCTCCAACACGGGGAGAAATCATGAAAGAAAACCAGGAATTTTCACAAAAAATGTCAGATGGTGCTTGTTCTTCTGAGCGCTACAGGCAAATTCTTACGTAGTTCACAAATAATATATACTACATCGGAATCCAAGCAACTTTTTTTTCTACAATATGCAATCAACAAAGAATCGACGGTGTTTTAGTAATTTTAAAAGAAACAGTGGTGAATTTCAGTCACGTCTGGTTCAAGTCTCCACATTTTCATGGCAATTTTTGAGCCAATGTCGACCACTTTTTTTTCTCTACCGCTCGTTATTTCTGAAATATCTTAAGTGTTATGAAATCAAACCACTTAACCAAATACCATCCATACTGAATGCTGTTGTGTTGCCCCATATGCATCACAACACTCCCCCTCAAGACCACAGCACTTCTCTGTGTGTGTGCATATATCCCAGCCTCAGTTCTTTCATGGGGTTTTCTGGAATACACGGTTTGCAACTTACTGGGTTTGAACCAAGGTCCTTTAGAGCAATGGTGCCAGTAACCGGTTTTGAAAACAAACAACTCATCCAAAAGCTATGCATACTGAGTGCTGTAATCTTGCCCCATAGGCATCACAACATTTGGTTCCTTGTAAATTGGCTAGAGGTATGATTTGTCCCAAAATAGACTTTGTTTTGACTTTTTCATTGAGAGCTTTTTCTCCCATATTGAAAATTGTCATGATCACTGTTGTGAATTTTGATTTGACCGTTCTCCTGTTTTCCTTCCAATGTAAAATTCATGAAATCGACATTGAGAGAAGAGTGTTTGATCAAATCCAAAGGCACCAAAAGAAACTCTTTGGAACCAGAGTAGTACCACTTTTTGATCATATGAAGACCATCTTCCTTTAAATACATGTTTCCTTTGTCTGTGATTTGTTTCAAACTTTGAAAATATATGGGGCACAAGAACGTAAATGTTTTTTAAATGTGAATTTCGCTCCTAACCACTGTTTTGACAACAAACATGGTTTCGTACAAAATCAATCCTGTGTTTAGCAATAAAGAAATATCAAGAAGTACGGTTGACTTTTGTAGTAATATTTAGAATTTTCGAAAAATGTTTACAATTATCATTAATCTAAAGGGAGCGAGAAAAATGCCCACTGTTTATGGAACTGGTATGTGCACTCAAATAGGCGAACCGCTCATAAAATGCCCTTATGGTAGTGATACTTTGTCAAGTGAGGTGCATTAAACATGGGCGAGACCTCCCGCATGTGGAGGAAGAACTTTCAGCTCAACAAAAGGTGGAAATTATGCTATTTAGTGGTGGTTGGCTCAGGCGTTCCATGACCCTCAGCAAATTTTGCTCTGGTATCAGCCGCAAAAGTCATTGCAGAAGTTGCCACAAGCAGCACCACATTGTCAGCCGCACAAGAGGTCGAAGGTCGAAGTTTCTCAAAAGCACAAGAAGGCCAAATGAACTCGGTAAGTTCATCACAATCGTTTTTCTTTCATTGAAAAAATCAATGCAGAAGACACGAAAAGCCACTGAATTCAGAAAAAATCACACAAAATATGTTGTAAATATGCGATGGATGTTATGATCTCTCCATTTTATAGTTACTATATGTTGATTTCTTATAAAATACACTGGTTCATGTCTTATCTTTGTCAAGACTTTCTCTTGGAGAAATGATCAACTGGCTTTTGCTAACCCGTTAGAATTGACAAGGACAAGGTCTAAATTACGCAAGTCTTGCTATAAGAACTTGTTGCAATTACGCTGAAGGTTAGTCAAAAAAATTATGGGCGTGTTTCAATATAGTTGATGTTGCATCTTTTTTTCCCACTGTTTTCATAGTTCCCATACTTGCAATAGTTGCAATTCTTGCTATGAATTGTTCAAAAAAGATGTAAATGACGGACCTTGCTGTCTGAATTTGTTTCTAGCGAATTTGATGTAATTGCATGTTTGGATCAAATTATAACACCAAGAGAGTTTATAGTTTGCAAAATTATTGACCCAGTTTCTGCTGGGATATCTTCTTTTTCTCCTAGCCTATCCCGTGTGGCCACTCTATTGAAGGAAGGCTTTTGGTCTTGTTCTTTTCTGCAAAACCATAATCTTGTTGTAATGTCCCATTGTTTTCTTCCAGGCATGGGAAAAGTCTGAAACGAATCCAAAAGAGTCCATTTCTTAAATCGCTGGTTCCAGAATCCCATCCATGGAATATTTTTTTGAGACATCAACGAGCAGGTAGCCTGTTATTTCGTTACCACCCTTAGTTTTTGGGATATCATTATTGGTTCCAGTGATGGTAACGTGAAGAGTGACCATGATTTTTTAGATTATGTTGAACTTGCAAATCAAAATTATCATCATCACCCTCAAAATCATCATCAGCTCTGTCAATGAAAATCATGTTTCCTGTCAAGAATCTACAAACTGTCGCAATAAAACGACAGTTTTGTTTACTGTGTGGTTTATTTGTAACTACCAGAATATGTGTGGAACAATGAAAAAAAATATATCAGTTTCATTGAGTTCAAGTATACTCTCATCAATATAACTGTGATTTTTCAATACTTTCCACCACTTTGTCAGATGCAAAATATTGCAAGTATTATGTTGCCATGAAAAAAAATTCTAATAAATTAATTTTGGAGAGTGAAAAATAAAAACTGACCTTTTTCTGCTTTTATACCTAATGAAACAAGTTAGAAACTAATTCATCACAGTTTTGTTCGTGGCAGTCGTCTATCAGAAACTTACAGATGTAATCAAAAATCATGAACATGATTTTGTAAGGGTGGTGACATTTTTGCGGGCATGGCTCGGGTGGACTTGCCGGTTTCCATGGATGCAGGGTTCAGCAATGGGGGCGCTGGCGGAGGCACAGGAGGGCAGTTGCCCATCAGTATTAGGGCAACTGGACCCAGTAGGGACCCAGATGTTACTCCGCTTCAAGTGAGGGATTTCCTGTGTTCCCCTTCCAATTTCTATCTAAATGGTGCATAGCAACAAAGGACCAATTTGTGGTCCAGGGTCAGAATCTTTCCCCATAATCATACTAACACTTCCTTCCCAAAGAACTGTGGTTCCTTTGCTCTCTTGGACACCTTCAGAAACCGTCTTTTTTAGCACTGTTGGCGCCTCTCTATTTACCTCTAAATTTGCTTATTTCACTCTGTTTTCCAGTTGCTGTCATAGCGCACCAAATTACGTCAATTCTTCACATGGTAGCATCCCACCATTCCTTTTTCAACTTGGATCATCCTTGTTTGTAAACAAGTTGTGAGGACAAGACCCCTCGATATAGTGACACAAATCAGTACTATGAAGGGCCATCAAGAATCTACTGGGATCCTTGGCATCAACCAGCTACTCATTTACTAACTTGTCTGGAGTTTGACCAGGAGCTAATGAAGGCGTCAGAAGGACTTGAATCATTGGTAGATCATGCCCCAGAGTAAGCAGGACAACTGCCGCCCCTGGACCTTGATGTTGCGCTCAGCGTACAATGGTGCCCATCCAACTTGACCAACATCAATGCTGCTTTCACTCAGAAACTCAGCAAATTCCAGATAACCTTGCCCTCAACCAACTTCAACGCTCCCTTCCAGAACCTTCAAAAAGGAATCCACTCGGGCAAAGCCAAGGTGGTCCAGAAGCACAAGGACCTCAACCAAAGCAGTGGCGAACTTTGTCCCCTCAATGTGTGAATACCTGGAAGAATACTGCAATCAGAACCTGAGGCAGATTGCCATCGACAATGCAGCCCATTTTGCAGCCCAGGCAGCCCATCAACCACTGCCGCCTACGATGTAACCTGTGACTGACCAGGACCCCTGTCACTCCTTCGAAACGTTCCTCATTGGCTCATGCAAGATATGGGTTATCAACCAGCGGGAAAAATACAACAGGCCTATAACCCCTCCCGCAGGCGCACCCCCAGGTACCTCATACTGTCCTCCCAGCTATCTTCTGGTGCACATTCAAATCACTACCTTTGCGAACCTCTACTTCCCCACAAACGTGGTCAACAGCATCAAGCTTAAGCTTGCCAACCTTGCCTTTTGAGCCAACTTATGGAATTACAACAGCCAGTTCCACAATCTTCTCAACCAAGCTGGCCTTGCAGTCCAATACAATGGGGAGACTCGAATCATGGACATTGACTTGATCAACTACTACGAAGCTGGAATAATGAAAAACTCTACACCTTGCGCTGCCATCGTCAAATCTACCGTGCAGAACTAGACAACCATAACATGACTCAGATCAACCCAGGACATTTACAAAGCAATCAGCTACGCCGTCAATGCCCACAAGAACTTTGGCCTCATGAAGATCAATGGTCCCAGCCAAGAAAAAGTGGACTTGGTATCCTACCTTCCCAGGCGGCTATCCTAAGGTCGTTGCCTTGGCACCATCTTTGAAACCATTGCGCCTGTCCACACCAGATGGGACTATCGCTGCTGAACTCAAGCCAGACCTCATCTGGCCTTCCCATTTCCTCGCTCCATGCCTGTTGCCTTGATGTATGCTGAGCCAAGCATCATTCAAACCTGCTACAGCTACCATATGTTCGCACCTTCATTGACATTGCCTCCCTATGATGCCCCTGGACATCCCGATTAAATCATTCGATTCCAGCAAACTGCTGCGGCTTTCAAAGGTAAATGAAGGAACCTACCGGAACACCAGCAGGGGACATCGTGTTTATTGCCGACAAGGCGGTAAAACATAGCGAGCGCGCCTGCTCTCAAGGAAACGCTGGTGGGAGTGCTGCTATTGGAAGAGGAGGACGCAGAAGTAGTAACTGGAACATGGCTGCTCGTTCCTTCCAAGCGTAGCAATAGCAGATTCCCTGCAACAAAGATCCTCAGAGCCGGAAACGGCAAACTCCCAGTTTGAAATCAAAAATCTTGGGATGAACCCTAACCTCCGGATGGTGGACCTGAAACGCACTGTGCAGATGAAGGAGACTTGCAATCTCT
Source organism: Blyttiomyces helicus (assembly GCA_003614705.1). Lineage (NCBI taxonomy): Eukaryota > Fungi > Chytridiomycota > Chytridiomycetes > Blyttiomyces > Blyttiomyces helicus. The sequence goes on along the minus strand of KZ993891.1, from coordinate 11,590 downwards.
CATCGGACCTTTTCGCAAAAAACTCAGATTTTTGAGAGCTCCAGCAAGGAACCCTACTTTACTGACGCATAAGAAAAGAATTCCCAGAAATCAAGAAAATGACCAAACCAAGGAAGTAACACTCAATCTGACCATCGAGAGAACTTTTGGGCCTCTCATCCTCGATCCCCTCGTCATTGGTGCCGGCTTCAATAGTCTCTTCCCGAAAATACCTCGTAGACTCTGAATGCAACACACTAGCAGTATCCAACCGCTTTATCGCCAAGCACCGCTTCGGCAAAGTCAAGTCCTCTTGACTCCTGTAAATTGACCCTGCAGCTCGTGAGAAATCGACACAATCCATGGACATGACTACCGCCAACGTCAGTCTGCTAGACCAAACCTCGAATGAATTTGATTCAATTGAACACCTATTGGAATAACATTGTAGAATTGAAGCTGACTACCCTACCTTTCATGATCACCACCATCAGATCCCATGCTATCCTCAGCCTCCTTCTGGCCAAGCAGTTCCACAGATGCACGGCTGCTTGGCCTAATACTATAACAAGACCGCTTTATGAATTTGATAATCAAAAGCTCAAATGCAGCATCCCATGCTCTTGGTCCTTCGTGGATGGGAAACATCTCTACTCCCATAATCAGAAACCTATTGCCTGGGCCCTAGCTCCTGATTCTTGGCCAACAACTTGAGCCCTTAAGGTGGACTCAGGGATCCGGAACGATCTCAATTCATTCCTGTTCCAGGGAATAGGAAGATGAGGCCCAACTGGTTTCTCAAAGCATGGCGTTGAGGTAATTTCAATTAATTGTCTGATGCAGCCTAGAACACAGACCTGACAACCTGACTGTCCTGGAGATCCATATTACTTGTCTCTCCGCTCCAAAGGAGCTCATCCATCAGATCAACCTGAAACAGACAGTCGACGTTGCAACAAACGGACAGGTTGGCTTCCTCAAAGAACTGATCAACGAATACAACAAAACAACTCTGTTCAAGTCAAACGTCGGCCTCCTGCTTGATCTGGGAAGCACAAATTCACACTTGAACTCGTCCACGACACTCAGCCAAAATGCCACCTGCTTGATCTGCTCACCTAGGATGAGCTGAACAAGTTAAATAAGCAGATTGATGGCTACCTTGAAAAGGGATGGATTCAGCATCCTTGGCTGGCATGGCAAGCTCCCATCGTATTCACCATAAAAAGGACTCGATGTGCAACTATGCGTTGACTATCTTGTCTCAACTCTGTCAACAAGCAAGATCAACTACCGCCAATCAGCCTCCTGGAGATGCGCGACCCACTAGTAGAAGCCAGATACTTCACCCTGGTGGACGTGCAGATGCCTATAATTGGATCTATGTTGCGGACGACCGTAGAGAGAAACCTGGGATTCAAATAAGACAAAGCCCCTTTAAGTTCCTACTCATGACTTTTGGACAATCAAAAGCACCACCCTGCTTTCATTTATTCATGAACTCTATTAAAGGTCACCAGCACAACAACTTTGTCATCTCCTACCTCGACAGGATCCTGAAGTACTCAAAGACCGAAGAAGAACACAAGCAACTTGACAAAGAAGTCCTGGCCATCCTGCTCAAGCACAAGCTGAAAATCAAGCCAAGCAAACGCCTCTGAGGCAATGCAGAGGTCAAGCTCTGTTGTCACCAAGTACGCTGCAACAGCCACTCCATTTCCCCATCCGGAATTGCCACAGTCCTTGTATGGTAAGCCCCGCAAAACACCCCCGACATTCAGTCCTTCCTGAGATTTGCCATCAACCTCCTGCAGTACTTTGACAACTACTCGGAGATAGCCTGCTCACTTTCAGTTCTACAATTGGAAGAGAGACTCTGGGTTGGGACCAAAGGCAAGCAGTTCTCCTTGAAGAATCTCCAGAATGCTATCTTCACCGCACCCGTACTTGGCCGGTTTGATTCTGGCCTTGAAACCTACGTGTTCTCTGATGCATCTAAACGCATAAGTGGATGGGTGGGTCAGCGCCCTTAAGATGATGATCTAATTCCGACGCCACTTCCGACCACTCTTAGGGGCCTGACCAGCCTGCATCTACTTCAAACTATTTCAACTGCAGCCACAAAATGAAGCAGGCAGAGCAGAACTACCCAGTACACGAAACAAGCTTCCAGCCCTTGTCCAACTCCTGAAAGCTGATTGCCACCAGCTCATTGACATCCGTTTCTGGGTGTTCAAAGATCAAAAGTCCCCAATCTATCCTATCACTCAGCCAAAGCTTAGCTGCCGACAACCTGGTTGCAACGTAGAATGCCAGTAATAGCACTTCTCCAAAGGATATCCGACAGGTGGATTCAACGGCTTCGCAGACGTACTCAATTGCCCACATCAATACGTCCCCAAGTGTCCTAAATGCGCAAATTCAATTAAGTCCTCTTCAGCACCCTACTGATCTACAATATTGAGCCGCAAGCAATCGACCATCTTGCCATCAACTTCATCAACTAAGAAAAAGCACCAGCATGGTTTGACTATGTGACCGTCAAAGACTATGCCCTTCATATAAAGGCACAACTGGCTAGTACCGAAAAAAAGCGTCCAAGCCAAGCAAGCTCACCAGAGATAGATACAAGAGCGGCTTCCTCTACTTGGATGGGCGACTCTACATCCAGGAGGTCACGCAAGGTCCATCATGGAACAGTACCACAAACAAATCACCGATGGCAGTCCCCTGGGTCAGCTGCCCTGAGGTCTTTGTAAAGGACCACAAAGCCATGGATATGACAGCCTTCTGGCAAGAATTCACAAAATCGGCCGGCATCCAGAACAATGTTGTCATGGCTCAACTGTAGCAGGCTGACGACAACTGCAAACGAATGATCCACACAGTGAAAAAGGTTTCAAAACCTTAGCATTACCAAACAAGCGACAACTGATTGAGACTCCTGACATTTCTTATATTCCACATCACGGCAAAGACAAATAGATACCTCAACCTACCCCTGTCCCTCACCAAGTAAAACTAATTCCCCCACTCTTTTTGCAAGCAGATTAGTGAATCACAGGGCTAAACAACCACTATGAAGCGGCTATTTGAGTTCCAACAAGAAGAGAAGGACGTCAACCCTATCGTGGAAGTTGCCCTCCGACAGGCACAAGCACGGTACACCCGCCCCTACAATCAAAACCACGACCCTATTGTTTACAAAGCCTGAGACCAAGTCCTCGTCAACATCGCCTGCGTCACAACTCCCCTCAGGACGTCCCTACCAGATAAGCTCATCTCTTGCTAGGCAGGCCCCTTCAAGATCATCAGCCCTGGCCAAATTCCAGACACCTACAAGCTTGACATCTCAACTACCAACATCCACCACGACCAGTAGTACCTCCAAGTCAACATCTTGAAGCCCCTCACCCAACTACTGGATCCATTATAACACCATCATTGTATCTACCCAGCTATAATCAACTCAGGAGGCGAACACAAACGGACCATTGAGAAGATCGTCAACATGAAAGACTGCGGCAGACAACAACAAGACGGATCCTACGCTCAACGCTATCACGAGAAATGGCTCCGCTTCCCCAAGAGGACAACCAATGGCACAAACTGGAATAAATCAAGGACACCAAAGCATACAAGAACTGGCTCAACAAACAAGCTCGCCAGCTACCCCTCGATTGCTCACCCACCAAAACCACCATTGTTATAGGCCGCTCAGGCTCTGACCACAACCTCAACCACAAAACAGGAATAACCCCCCACTCTCCACCCAAATCCAAGGCAGCCTTTTACTTGTCCCCATTTTTGTTCTACAGGCCTTGTCAACATTACCTCTGCTTAGTCTTTACATATCTTCAAATTTGAAAAGTTTTTGTTCAGTGTTATCTCTGGGTCCTATTGGCAAAAGCTACCAGCAAGAGGAAGCGATAGAACCTTGGAACTGTCTAACGTTTAAGCAAGAGAGATGAACTCCATTACTCACTGCGTTATGATGCAAGAGGGCGGATGATCACCACACAACTGCACGTGTTACATTGCAAGAGTGAGCAGGATAACCCTAGTGCACGATCATTGACCATTTAGGCTTGGCGCGCCCCTGGATGTAGCTCCTGTGGTGACCTGGGGTCAACCGCAGCTGTTTTGACAAAAGGGGGTGCCAGACAACCCACAACTGCAGGGAACAGGCAACCTAGGACAACCTGACAGCTTTCTTGTGACCGCATGATACTCCCCTGGAGGTATTGCTCATGACAATGCCATAAACAGCACGCAAGAGGGATCAGACCACCCTAGGATCACCAGAGATCTTGCTTTTGATGGCCCTGAACTTCCCAGGAGAGCTGCTTGTGAAGGCCTGAAGAATAACCACACGCGAAGCAACGCAAGAAGGGTGGAAAGAATTACCTGTACCAAACTGTCCGCTTTGTGATGCAAAAGGGTGGAATGGCGTATCCTGGAAACATCTTCCATCTCACTTTGCTAAACATTTGGAATCTTCTTTCAGAATCATCTTAACCAAATCCTTTTCGATAAAATTGCGCTCCTCCTCCTCTGAGGGGACATGCTGATTCTCCGTCAACGAATAAAAGAACTTCAAACCCTGTGGGTCATCCGATCTCCGCTCCTCCAAATACCAACACCTACCCACTCCAATTAGATTTAGGTACCTTCTCTGCCACCAGCGGAATCTACTGGGGGTGTGAAAAATGGCGCCCTTTTTTACTTGCTACATTGTCCTTTCCCTCCATTTACGGTGTAGAACTAATTAGTGGGATTTACTTGGAATAAGGGAGCACGTGGTCATCAGATCTTCAAAGGCTGGAACCTCCTATGTTCCAGGTCCATCTTCGGACTTCACGGGTCACACCAATCACAGACGCCGGTGTGCCTCCGCTCTGAGTGAGGTATTTCCCATGCTCCCATAGCAATGTGGGACCAACCGGTGGTCCCAGATCAGATTCTTCCCCCTCAATCAGACCAAGCTTCCTTCCCAAAATTCCTGTGGTCGCTTAGCCCTCTTTCACGCCTTCAGAAACCCTCCCCTTGATCTTTGTTGGCGCCTCTCTAGTAGCCTCCAACTTTGCTTGTTCTACTCTATTTTCCCCTTGCTGTCACAGACTGCCGGATTATGACAGTTCATCACAGGCAAACTGGGCCAATTTTAGGGTGCAACCAGCTGGTTGTCCTTATTGGCGTGCTTGTAGGCATGGCATGAAGTCAAGGCAGTGGAGGGGATGATGAGGGGGTTTCTTGGGTAGGTTTGAAGTTTGTTAACGTGATGACGTGCAAAACATTGGGAGCATGGTGAATGTGGTTTTCGCCAGTGGCAGTACTTCCGTTCGGGGTTTTATCTGAGGGGGACATCAGAAGAAGTGGTCCCACCATGAACTAAACCACGTACTGTTCAGTGGGGTCTTCAAGGCATTGCGGCTTGGTCTTAAGATGGAAGAGTTAAAATCTCCTTCCAGGTGAGGGAAGGGAAAAAGGTGGATAACGATTCCTAATGTGGTCAACACCGATAATTATCCTGAGGGAGGGGTGTCAAGCTCCATACAGGTGCAATGTAGATGATGAGGGGATACAGAGGGGGAAGTTTATGTATCACGGGTGTATCCAGGCTTTGATTAGGCTCAGCCTATCAAATGTGCGATGTGTCGGGACTTCTAAGACTAAGTCTCACACCCCCTCTGTCCAGGCGCCCAACAGCCACCCCTGTATACTTATGAAGCAGGGTTCCCAAGTTGCGGCACCGATGCGCTTTACGACAAACACCCAGCAATTGGCAGGGTCAAAGCGCTGGATTTTATCGTAGTCATTTTTTGGATGTGATATACGCATAACTGACGCAATCCAACATGCCCTGGTGATCTACATGCGGAATATAACAAAAAGCATTTCATACTGAGTCATGATGGGATCAAGGGCTGGAGTTGGATGCCTGTTGTAAACGTTAGCGGCGTACAGTACAACATCACCCCAGATGGTTACTAGTAAGTCTGTTGCTGCAAGCATGGAGCGCACTGAATGGAGAAGAGTTGCATTGATGAGCTGTGCCAACCCATTTCAGTGCGATATATTGGGAACAGATGGCTTGTGAAGAATATGCACCATGATGAGAATCTCCTACATTTTCTTTGTACATAGAGCTCCATTGTTGTCAGTGCAAAAAAACTTCAAGGGTGAACCACGAGGGTCGCTAGCCATGAGCCTAGAAGTTTTGAAATGTGTCCATTATTGTATTGGCATCTTTGCCGGCAACGAGAACAGTGTTGACATAGTTTGAGCAGTGGTCAACAGAGTTAATGATATACTTATAGTTCTCTTCACTGGCTTTGATGTTCATCACCCAGATATCAGCAGCAGTGAATTTAAACCAAGCATCTGCCATCAATGTATCGGACAGGTTGGAGTTCCAGTGCTTCCCCTTGCCCTGAGCACACGTATCACAGCGTGGAAATCTCTTTGGGTACGTGCAGCAGGGAAGCGACACAATTCACAGTTTTAGAGATACACTGGAGATGTTTCATTCCTAAATGTCTGAATCGCGCATGCAACATGACGTAATCTTCATCATTGCCTGTTAATTGTTTTTCTCACATCAGACAAAACCAAGGATATCCAGTAAAGGCATTTTGTTGCTGGCCATCATGGCAATAGAACGCGCATCCTGGATGTTCACAGCCTTGTGGAGACAGTGATGGATGAATTTCTCTTTGTCTGACCCAGGAAGTGTAGGCAACACAGGCTGAGAACAGGCAAGAAGAGCTATTAGCTGGTTGACTGACTTCTTCCGAGCAGCTGTTGAGGTAGTTGGAGGGGGAGTTGACTCTTTAAACACAGGAGCGTGCTTATCCCTGCAGCAGGAACAGCGGCACTGGCTGTTGCAGTGTAGAAGAAATAGTTCTGGCCTACGCGAGCAGGAAGGGCTGATATGGTCCTCTGCATTTCAGGAAACAGGTGCGCCTGGGCGCGCTTCAAATATGTTTCAAAGCCCACATCAGCCGGGTCACCTGGTGATAGCAAAAGATTGACCGGACCTGCAGTGAATTCGGTAAGTTTAGGCAGATGGAAACACTTAAAGACACAGCTGAATAAAGTGGGGTGAGCGGGCCAGCACCAAGGATGGCGATTGAGTAGCCATCCCAAGCAAGAATTGAAATCAAAGGGGCCCCGTGACGGTCAGGTAAAAACGTCCCATGAAGATTCATCTTACTTGGCTTGATGCTCAGACATCTATTGTCCATGTCGGCGTCAATGGTGGTTTGCTGAAGCCTGTTTCTTTGGCGCTTCTGATGCTGCGGCTTCATGTTGGCCAGATCCGGACATTCTTGATTAGGGTGTTCACACTAATTGCAAATGATGCACAGATAGCGCTGTGTGCCTTAAGGACAGGTCCAGGATCTGGCACCGCCCAAGAGGGGATATTTAGATGAATGTGGTGTTCGACACTAAGTCATGTGCATGAAGGCATTGTTGGAGTAACAACACGACAGGTAGGTTGTCAAGTGCCTGCCTGAGATATCAATGTCTTGCCAAATAGCAGCGCTCTGCAGTTCTTGGAGAGTTGAAGAAGCGCCTGGTGTCAAGACAATCCTGTAGGTGAGCTTGTGATTGGGACTTGAGACCATTGAGGAATAGGTAGAATTGATCTGGCAGATGCCGCTTGGTTGGGACAGTCAAAAAGGTTTTTTGAACACAGTTGTGTAATCCCTGACCAATCCTGCCTGACACAGTTGTCTGCTTTGCAACCGCAAGTATGGATTCTAATTTACCTGGAGGAAAGACTCATTCAGATGATGGCCATATGAGGTATTGCTCCTCATAGCAGATGAACTCTCGAAGCATGAGGAACAGACATGTCCTTGACCTTGCAGATGATGTAGGGCAATAGCCTCTGTTTAGCTGCAGAGTGAATCGAGTTGCTGTTTGCTGCTTTCCACACCAGCAGCATCTGGGATTCTACAGTATTATTTCAGTTAGAGCGCTCGATGAAAGCAGAGCGGTTTAGTTGGAGTGATTCCCTTGAACTCAAAGATGAGGTGAAGCATGCGGCAAACATATTTGATTGCCTGCTTTCGCTCGTGATCTTTGCCGTTGCCAGGAGCACCAGAGGACAAGTTGTGTGATGGTCTGCTGCTACTCTTCACTGCACAAAGTGTCTCTGCCACAATGTTTGCCTACGCTGCTCAGGTTGAGTGGAGCAGGCCACCATATGCAGGCCCTGACCAGTTGTTGGTGGTTTCATGAGCATGAGACGACGATGCTTCCAGTTTGATATGTGATTGAGACAAACTAGGAGCAAGTTCACATTCTGTGGATGATGTCGGAATGGAGGGCGACTGCTTCATCTATGATGAGATAGCATTGAGCTGCTGATGACAGACCTCTTTGCGCTGTTCAGCAAGCCAGCGGTGTATGACCAATTCCTTATCAGTCTCTAAACCCACTGTGCTTCCATTCTGTAATTCAATGTCTCCTGCATCTTCTGGCGATCAGGAATAAACTGCTGTTCTAACTTTTGTCAATACTTGGCAGCTCTCATTCATTCCCCCTTTCCGCTTTGCTGAAGTGAATGAATGGACTTGCCCTGGGGCGGGTTCTGAAATTCCGGTCACTCGTTTGTATTGGCCGTGATTACCAGTTATGGTGGCGGCAACATAGAAATATCAAAGAGGCAGGGGGTTGATTACCTATTGCTGGTCGCGGAAGATCGGAGATATATATTTGGATAAAGGAAGTATTGGGGATGTGTACAAGGATTGTTGTTCTTCAAACGTGGTCTTGCAACTTTTAATCTAAATCACATCTCAGCACCAAAAGGCGACGGGGCCTTCCCGGAAACCACCCAGGCTTCCATGCTTAGATTACTCAGCATTCCTTGCATGAACTTCGGTAAAGCCTTCCATCTAGCAGTGCTCCGCAGGGCCCTCTGGGCTGATTTATGTACTATGACCATTCTTCACTTCATAGTAGACAGAGTTGATGCACTAAAGTACAGTGATTCCTCTGTAGGGCATGTGGGCTAATTCATAATCAAAGGATACTCTTCCTATGGACCGGAAATTTATGGAAAGTCTGCCATGACTCATGACTAGACTAGATCCCCTGTGTCTCAAATAATGATCAATCTCACTTGGAGCAAAGACTCCTGAGGACAGTTAACCAAGTGTTTGCAGTCTGCCGACCTCAGGATATAGGCTAAACAAAAGTCGAAATCATTTAGTCAATCGAATTCTCCTAACACTCCCTCTCGAGGAAGGATGAGACGGGGAATAGAAGGTGATTTATTTGAAGGTCTCGACAAACCTCTACCAAACATGGTAAAGTAAAGAATGCCGTTAGGAGTTTCCCTCCGCCCTTGAATTGAATGGGCATTCCATTACATAGAGCTCTTAAGGTCATGAAGTTGACACATTGCCAGTTTCACGACAAGGCCCACATGGGTTGTGTGTTGGTAAGAATCTCAGAGTTATTCCTCGACCTTGCCGTGATGGGCCATTTCACTGAACAGCATGATAGAGAAGCCTTCTTATTAGTCATTACAAATCCGGCTTGTGACCTAACTTTTGCAGGAGCAGACATGAACCCCGCATCAGCGTAACCAATTAATTCACGCTTGGCAGTATTACTTCGTATTGAAGATAAACTTAGGCCAAAAGTGCCACAAAGGTATCTAAGAACATCATCAATGCCTTTCCAGCGGCAAACAGAAGGTTCTTTGCTCAAACGAGCAAGCAAGGACACTGCAAATGAGATTTCTGGCCCTGTGTAATTGGCCAAATACACTACAGTGCCGATAGGCACAAGATATGTATGCAGGTCTTTAGATAAGATATCTTTAGCATCTTTTGGATCTAAGGACCTGAAGAGGTTGTTCTGGGGGCTAAGTTCAGGGTGAACAATAGGCGACTTTAATGAATGCGCGTCCGCATGGTGAAACCTTCATAGGAAATTTTTAGTACTGTGGAGCATTTTGAAGTGCTCTACTTGCAGACCAAGGCAGAATGAGTTCTCCCTGAGGTCCTCCATCTCCAATTTACCTATGAGGAGCTTTACTATGGAGTCAATCTCATCTGATGAACTGATGAGGTTAAGGTTATCAACATAGACTGCTATGATGACAAAGATACCATTTACTGACTTTGTGGTGAAGACGCAAGGAGAATCAGGACAATAAATATTGCCATTCGTCAATAGAAAGTCTGTTAACCTTTGGTATCCCATGCGGTCAGATTGTTGGAGACCATAGATTGATCTGAGGAGACAAGCACTATACTTGGCCAGGGAACTTACGTTCGGATTTTCAAATCCATCAGGTATATTCATATAGACATCCTTGTCTAATTTGCAGTTTAGATATGCCTCAACCACAACCTTTAATCTCATTCCAACATCCTCTTGCACCGTGAGAGAAATGAGATATCAAAAAGTTCTGGCATCCATGACTGGAGAATAAGTTTCCTCATACTCTAGTCCATCTTTCTTTCGAAAAACCTTGGGCGACAAGACGGGCCTTGTAACAAATTACCTTCCAGACTTGTATAGTTCTCTTATGAGGTCCCATGTGTATCTGACTGGTCAAACTCCCTTTGGAATTTCCTGAAAGGAGCCAAAAGCATTGTGTTTGAGCAAGGAATCTTTTGCTTCCTTAATTGCAATTCGCCATTGCGGCCAGTCGACCCGGAGATTGCATTCAGATACAAACCCGGGTTCCGCCTTTTGTTCAGGGTCACAAGGGATTTCAAAAACCATGGCTTCCGCCAATGCTTCATTCATTCGCTCATTGTTTCAATCATGCAGTTCCTCTTGTTCACTACATCTGGCAAATGTAATTTCCATTTCATTGACTAGACGTCTTGGCGCATATCTGGTTAGCTCAACATTTTTGTTGAGTTGATCAGTCTTTGCATTTATGTCTCTATGTTTAGAGTGCCGCTTTTTAGGTCTTCCGATAGTTTGTGCATCCAGGCTCTTGGGTTGACCAACATGTTTATTGGGCTTAGAGCTGGACTTAGCAGCAATGAGGTGGCCCAATACATCCACATCTAAGCTTACTCATGTAGTCAAGCTAGGATGGAGTGATGAACGAGTGTAATCAACTAAAGTGCTTAAACTGT
>KZ993890.1:0-26140 GCA_003614705.1 Blyttiomyces helicus | reverse complement strand
GAGGAGAGCGACCAGAGGGAGGAAGGCGGGCATTTCGAGTATTTGGAAGGCGGGGGTGGACGGAGTGGACAAGAGCCTGTACCAGGCCCCAGTGTTGACGGGCCGGACGGAAGGCAACGACTCGACTCGAACTCGCCGAGGACCAGTCTGGAAGAAGAGGCGGTGGCAGGAGGCGAAGGGGAGAAGAGCGGCAGGCGCGGAAGGCTCGGACTACAAATAAATTACTTGCACAGTCCGCAATGGTGGTTTCTTTCATTGGTTCTTTCATGAAAGTCCGCGACATTTCTGTTTGGTGGTCTTGCATTTCCCTTGTCGACGCATTCGGCTTTGCTGCACAACAACTCAACACAACACTAGGATACCTTTTACTGCTCTTGGATACCCGGCTGGTTGGTGTCCAACACCTTGCTGACTGCACTACAGATATGACTCCTGTCTCCTTTCATGCCCATGCTGAACCAAGAATGTTGGGATGACCTGGACACTGCAGTTCAGCTGGCGCTAAATTGCCAGCTGACTTTGGGCGAAAACAGATGCGTTAACGGTGTATTGCAAATGCGATCGGACGCAACAGGAGAACTATGCATCTTGCAGCCTCACCCCTGGCCCCTGCTGCCATCTCAGTGCCACAATCTCATCCACATCAACCCCGACCACCTCATCATTTCTACATCAATCCATGTCAAGTCACATTGCAGAGCCTGGATGACATATGGAACAGACCCTTGATTTCAGGGCTGCACACAATCTGGGCTGATGTCCCAAGGATTGTGATGTTCTCCACCGCTCTCAAGCACACCAAACTTGACGGACGGTCATCAGTGGTCACTACCTTGCCCTTTCATTGACTGCACTCGTGTGCAGTCCCTGAACTCCCTGAACTTCCAGCTAACAAATTGGAGCTCACATGCAACACTCACGCGTGCATCTACTTCTCACTGTCAGTTCACTCTCCATCCAAATTTGCCATTGCGCCCCACTTTCGTCTGAACTCTTTGGCGGCTTCCCTTTGTGGATATAAAGATATGCGTGTAAGAAGTGCTAGGAAGGGGCTCCTTGCTGGAAAGAACAGAGGGACTGCGGGTCTGAAAGGGTGTCAATAAGGGTTACGATTGAAGGGGCTTGATGACCTGGGTCGGAGACTTAGGGTTAACACAGGTTTGGCAGGTGATGGTTGAGCGTAAATGAAGTGAGAGGGGAAGAAGCTGATGAATGGGCTCCTGGGCTGAGGGGGGATTGTAAGTGACGGAGAAAAGATGGCGGTCGGTCTGAGCCAGAAACTATGCGTAGAGATATGCGCAGGGCACAAAGAACCCTCGACTGCCAACCCTACACTACCACTGACTTTTGCTGAATCTGCTTTGCCGAAGACATACTTCACCAGAACTGGGTGCCTTGTGCTCCTTCTTGGTCCTCCGGAGGGGGTATCTCACTCCTGAGGGCTGTCCTGGAGTAAATGGCGTGAGGCAATCCGATGGAGGGAGGTGGATTCCGAAGTGAACGATAGGGCTGCAGCAAGCGGGGGGCTTAGGCAATGCTGGCACAGGGCTGCAGGCGGACGGTGAACAGGCGGTGGAGAGTGGAGCACGAGGGTGGATGGTAGACAGCGGTTGACAAGCGGACGTGAATTGGGGATGGGGAGCAATGAGCCAATGGCTTAGAGGGGTCGTCGCTTCGAGGTGGCAGCTTCTTTATTTCTACTGAAGAAGTGGTGGCGAATGTCGGAAAATTCGTTTATCCTTGGAAATACCGTATCCACCACCAGTCCAGGAGGCCAGAGATCAACCTCTCCAACAGTTTCTGGTGAAATACTCATTTTTGAGAACAATTATATTCTATAATTCCACTTCGAATAAGCACACCTTTTTGACCTCTTTGTACCCTTTTGCAAGTTACAATAGTGTGCGATTAGCTGCCAAGCAGACATGGAAGTATCAAAGCACAGGGAGAAATTTGCAACAGGAGTCATTGGGGAAACCACTTCAAAGAAGCTGAATCTGTTAAATCGTATGAGGCAGTAGAACTAAACTAGATGTTCCCCACAAACTTGGCTGAAACCTGTAAAAGGTGCTAGCAGTTTTGTTTTGATCTAGGTTCATGCATGGGTTCATCAAACTTTTGCCCATGAGCTTATTCTCGGTTTTGGATCAGTACGGTTCTTGAGACCTGGAAAAATTCGGTCGCTGCCGTCGAGCACCAATGGGTGAATCTTTTTTGATTCCCCCTCAACCTTCCAGATTTGCTTTTCTTCCAAAGTTCTCACCAGTGTCAGACATGACACATTCACCAGAGTCGTACGTTCTGAGTCCCCCACATGCTGGTCAGGAAGATTAGGTCTGTCTACTAAGCTTGCAGGTATGCCTTCTGTCATCACAGGTCTCAACATCCAGCACACCATCAATTCAACATGTTCAGTTATCCTCTGGATGCCCTTGCCTTCACATCAGGTCGCCTCTGTCACACTCTCGAACCTCCTGCCCTAAGTAAACCCAAGCGTGTGAATTTGAATTCCGGGAATCACTAGGGTTTAATTAGATCCAGATAAGCATGAGAATCTCCAGTCCCTGAACGACCCCTGTTTCCATAGTCCCCACTTGGGCTTGGTACGTGCATAACATTTACTTTGACCACCCCTTCGCCTCAGCAATCAAGTATGGTTACTGTGGCAAAATGGATGGCTGTGTCAGCCCAAACGGGTACTGTTTTTGTTTCGTAGACTTCTCTTCCTCCTTCCTCCCCTGGTTCCCACACAAGGTGCCAAATTCGCTCTGACCCCTCAGTGAGACTGGTGAATCAGAACTAGGGCAACACTCTCTGTCAGCTGAGAAAATGTGGGAAGCAGCTGCATCAGCCAATAAACTCCAAGAAAAAGCGGTGGTCTCAATATTCATTTTTTCCTTTTGTCACTCAGGTGGACTCCTGGGAGGATATAAAACACCCTTTTGCCTCAATCACTTGCACATCATTGTTTCCTTTGTGTTTAAGCATTGGATGGTATGGTGGTGGAATGTATCTGGGGGTCTGTAAGCCAAGCACAGTTACATTTATGGACGTCCTGTCGGGTGAAAAGCACCACCCTCCGCCCTCCACCCTCACCTACGCTCTGATTTCCTTTGTGTTCTTGTTCTTATCCCCACTACACCTGTGCTGTACTGAGAGACCAGGCCCGCATGACCAACCAATGTGAGAATCCTTGAATTCATACGAAAGGAACACGGAAACGAAGGAAATGACAATTCATGTGTCCTGAGGTCCGTCCTCAATGCCCAACAGTGATCTGGCCACCCCTTTTGTGACCCATGCGGTGTTGTCCTGATCGGGGGGCCACAGGAGAAGAGGAATAGGACAGGATTAATGAACCGGTTTGTCTCTTGTCCTACACAGGGAATACCAGAAAGCGTGATCCAAATACCCCCCCCCTCGGAATGGTTCCTTACCATCAATATCATGTCAACCTCTTCTGCACTCTCAAGAGCAGCAATATCTCCTACCTCTACCTCCCTCAGGGATCACCCTCACAGTGGAAAGCCCTCCTTTTGACCTTTCCTCACAATTTGACTCTGCTGACCTACTCTGCGTGTAGGCAGCTCACGCTCAAAAACAGAGGCCGGCGCGATTGGGGAATTCGGATCAGAGATCTCAATATTTTTCGATAGAAAACGTTCTTGATGACGCCGAGTGCTCACAACGAAGAAAACATTGGAAAATTCGCCCAAAGCCGAAGACTTCCAATTAACAAGCTAGGGTATGGCAACACATGCCAGTATGGGAATAGGGTATTTCCCACAATTTCGCTTACTCCCCAAGAAAGTTCTATTTAATATTTTCGTACACAGTGTCGCCGGTGATACTCCCTTACCCTTCTGCTTACACCAGCCATTCCGAATTTGCTTACCATTTTCTTATATTGGTGATATGGGGTGAATGCCAAGTCACTGGCCCTAGCGATTTTTTTAATAGTTCGCATCCTCGTCCCCCTATTGTGACAACATTATACCCTAGCCGGGACGTTGGGGGATTCCACAGAGGACATTTTTTTCCTTGTGCTCCCGTACTTCTCTTTAAGTATTTCCATGTTACCGCCCCCAGCTCCATATGTTCTCATGTCCTTCTTCTGTCCTTCTGAGCTCTTCCCCTCCCTACTTCACCTTCACCTCCTCCTCTGACATCAGGTATGGGCTTCCTTCCACTTTCACTTTTCATCCATCTTTCTCTTTCTTAATCAATTCAACTCATAATTCTTTTCTCAGTACTCCGTTCCTTATCGATAGATTCCCACCAACAACATTACCTCGTTGCTGCAAATCTTCTGTTGACTACATTCCAGTCTCAACTTGCTGCCAGAAGCAATGTTAGAAACATACACATGCCTCCATCCTTTTGGACTTTCTGCCACTGTCCTCCATAAAAGGTAAATCAACTGAATCCATCGTCTTAATTGATTGATTCTTCTCCAACCTGTAACCCCAACCCTGTTTCTCAATAATGTCATATTTCCAACAGCAGTGGCTGAACACTATTATTATCATTCTAGTCAGCAACGGTGGCACATTAGGGTATCAGCAGCAAAGTCGACTTTTCGAAAGCTTTTTCGAGCGCACACTTTATGTCCAAGTCCTCATTCTATTGACACTTCTCTTCCCGCAACCCTAACACAGGGGCCTCACAACGTCTCGCCATCTCAAAAGGTTGTGGTGAAAAAAGCAAGATAATAATCATTTGGTTTGATTCCTTTATTCCCACAGAAGGCGATATCTTTCCTGAATCTGGTGTCATCTAAAGTTACCTCTTTTTTTGTCCAAAAAATAAACCATGTAATTGTAGTACATGGTTTTTTCGACAAGAAACGTATGACACTCTCATTGTCCTTCCCTCACCGATCGGATCCTTTCCTGTTTCACATGGACATTGGGCGGTCCCAAAAAGCAAGCCATTTTGGCAGATCGTCAACATCATCGCACACAGACTGAATATATTCATGATCTGCGTACTAATTCTTTTTTCTCTTTCTCAATCTAAACATGATCTCTTTCTCATCTGAGACAATCTCCCAAGCATTATTATGCCACTTACAAACACGCTTAGCGACAACCGCACCCACGCTTTGTTTATCATTGTCGGCATGGACCAGTATAAGAAAAACCTTCCTTCCTACTTTGAAAAACCCTTAAGTCTCTTAAGTCTTTTATGTCTTTGCTCTCAGTTTACTGGCGTTATTGATAATGGCTTCAAACGTGCCCACGCCTCATTGATCTTTTGCAGTATCCACACGATTGCAACTTCATGCTCTCCATCCACTGCCATTCTTTTCTCGGTCTCCAAATTTCGCCTCAACAAGTTCACCTTCAACTTGACAAACATCTAAGGAAGATAAGATCCAATATTATTGTTTTCCCCTTGCTTTATTGTACACCTCAGTTTTTTCAAGAGGTAAATCCCGAGATTCCTTCCCCCATATGAGCTGTCTTTCTTCATCTTCTTGTCTACCCTTTCCTCTAAGAAAATAAGATCACCATAGGCTTTCTCAATGTCGGCCATACTCACAGGAATATCAACCAGAAGTTCTCCAACATCTCCAAAACCATGAAACGCACGAAAGTCGACACACCTGATATCCTCTTGGACACCATCTTAAAGTCAGACTTAGCCTTCCTATCTCCATGTCCCAGTTCTTCTTGTCGCGTACGTCTCATCAATCAAGTTGCTAGCTCCGCAATTTAGCTGAAGATATTTGAGCTGACGAACTTCATCAGATTCATCACCATTTCTTCTTCAGTTTTGTCTTTGACCATCAAGGCATACTTCAATGCAGGAAGTTTCTGTTCCCAGTTTCCTCCCTTGCATTTCTTCATATTATTCATTTCTCTACTTAATGTTCTGTCACTTTTCAGACACAAACAACGTGACTCGGAAGCCGAATACGGTACCTCTGACAGCACCCCTTCTTGAACCATGACTTTCTCCCACTGTCTTCGCCTTGAACACCTCTCGACAATTCAAACTCCTTTCCCTCAACCATGATCCCCATCTCTTTGTAGGTTTGACTGACAACAAGCTTCACGATGCCATCAAGAAGAAGTGTAATTCAGTCTTACACCTGCACATGAAACTACTCAAGCAACAAACAATCCTTGCCCGCATTGTCAATCCAACTCACATGAAGCTCTCTTCTGTTGGAACACTCACCGCACATCCAATCAGCCTTATCCGTGACCTCCACCAACATCGAATTTCATTGCCAGTGAGTCAATGCTTGTCCTGTTTAATCAATTCTCAGTATATCCTATCAGGATGCAGCTCATTGTTTACATAACTCTTATCTTAGTATGTAGTGTCTCAATCCGCTCTGTACACCCATGCACTGACAAAGTCGTATTCGCTCTGTTATCAACTCACTCCATGCTGGGATCTGTTCCACTGCCTTCATAAACTATTGATAGTGCTCATCATTGAAAAGGCTGTTTGGAATTTTACGTTTCACTGGATCAAAGACATCATCGTAACATCTTTCATGTAGTGGAACTCCTCTAACTGCTATCACTGCATAAACATCTACTGGGAGAACCCTGACATGTACGCCTCTGTCATGGAGGTAGATGTAGAGGCTCAGGATAGCAGTGTGATGGTTGCCATCATCAAACCTATGAGCTCTACGCACTTCGATGGCTGATCTACACAAATTTTGAGGAACCCAACATCATCCTGTTTGAGGAAGAAGATGTCCCTCGTTGAAGGATGATCATTGTTATAGGGCAAGTGATAGCCACATGAAAAGCCTGAAGGTGTCATGCTGCCTGTTGCCCGCTGGGTGACTTGTACGAGCCAATTTGCCATTAAGGTGACCTTAATAGTAGCGTTCTAACCTTCTCTGTAAGTTTGGGGACCTGGTATCTAGGGTTTTCCTGGACGTATCAACTTCCATACTCAAGAATCTCTACCATGGAGTCTGACATCACAGGTCTTGTCAATCCGCCAATCCTTCAATTTGTCTACTATTTTTTTCTATAATGTTCACTGATTTGTCAATGTCTTTTAGCAAAGAGTAATACTTTCTGCAACCAAATGTTTGTCAAACAACAATGCGTAAATTCTTACTGTTAAAACCTCTATTTATATCTGTCAAATATCCTATCAATCAAAGTATGTATCAATCTTGTATCATTCTGTTGTCAAATTATTTCAACATTCAACATCTTACATCTTTGAAATACCGTATGGACTGACCCTATGTCGATGCCATGAAGTAGCTAAACTATTTTTGACTCGCCATTCTTTTGTCAAATTAGTTCAACATTCAACATCTTTGATCTTCTCACAAACCTTATCAGTAAAACCTTTATCAATCTCCATTCTTTTGTCAAATTCATTCAACATTGAACACCTTCCATCATTTCAAAAACCTAATTGATAAAACTATGTCTCAATTTCCATTCGGTCAAATTCCTTGAACATTGAACATCTTCCATCTTCTCAAAAATCTTATCGATAGATCTTTTTATCAATCTCTGTTCTTTTGTCGAAAAATTTCAACGGTTACCATCTTCCATTTTTGAAATGTTTGAAATTTTTAAATGACCATATAGATAAACTATTTGTCAATCTCCATTCTTTCTCTCGTTTCACTATTTTCATCTTCCATATTCAAAATTTCATCTTCAAAAATTGGATCACTAAACTTTTTACCCAGCTCCACTCTTCTCGCTATTCACCCCCCTAAGTCCAATCAAATTCCGTATTGATTAAGTGTTTTTGTTGACCTCAATCTTCTTGAGGCATTGTAGGAATTTGGTTAGGCTCTAAATTTTTCTGTCAACCTTGTCTCCATGCCAACACGACGTGACAGAATGAAATAACACAATCTATATTTGTGGATGAAACCCGAAAGTTATAAGAACAAATACTAACGAAGTTGAGGTCGTGTTTCCCAACAATGATGTTTGGAATCCATCTCCAAAATCTAAGGTTTGCATTTTCTGTACGAAATACTTTTCTAAAAACAAGACCTCAACTTCCTCACGGTTTCTTTTTGATTATAATATATAGTTGAATGTTTTGGACTCAAGAATGTCGTATATTTTTTGACTTACTCTATTTTGATAAATGAGGAGGAACTTGATGTTAAATACTACCTCACCCACATTCATTTGCTTCACCATTCATTTTCATAAGCATTCAATTTCTTCAACATTCGACATTCTCAACATTCATATGTTTCACCATTTTATACTCTGAACCTTCCATTTCCTAAACATTCAGAATCTTATTTATCGATAATTAACATTATGTTGTTTGTCACCTTTTTTGAAAATCTTCAACATTCCAAATCTCATTTAGCCGCTTGGCGGCATCCGACCAGGGACTGTTCAATAAATCACATTGCATTATTTCTTGAGTCCTGTCAACACTCATGGCGCCGTTTTTATTTCCAGTTGGCTTGGCAAATTCAATTGCAAACTCCTGTCACTCCACCGTGCTAAGTCAATGAGAATCAATTGACAGAGCGAATCTACACAAACCGTTGAACTACGACCTGTTGATTCAAATCCATGTACAACTATGGAAATGATGAATGCAAATTTACACAAACCATTGGATTTTGATCTCATAAGTGAAACCCCAAGTATTACGATGGAATTCGTCACCTGCAATCTAGACCAGCCTTGGGATTGGGAACGGCTGAGAGAGAATCCTTGTACCACAATGGATATCATCAATGTAAATCCGGACAACCCTTAGATTTTCAAACATTTGAGTGCCAAACCAAACCACAACATGGAAGTTGTCAATGAGTGTATGTTTCTTTTGTTTTTCCTGGGAAAAATGAAGCCATGCGGACATCCGCAAGTGATATTGGTATGATTTCAATATCATTGTTACAAACCACATGTTGCATTATAACATTGATTTCAAGTGACGGATCAGATCAATCAATATTGTGGAATCTCCTTTATTTGATTATCAGTGTTTCCGTCATCCATGAGAGCCTTTAAGGTCAGAGAGATGCAGAGAAGAGTTTCACAAAAGATCAAAATCGCCACTGGGGCAAAGCAATTCTATCTTCTTGAGGAAATCACTTGTTGAAGAAAAGTCTTGCTGCTCAAGTACTAAATCCACAAATTGCATTTGATCATTTTGTATCGCACATTGCAGTGTAATGTTTTCATGAGCTGAAATTTCGACAGTGTTTGTTGATGAGCAGGTCAAGAATTGGATTTGGTTGAGAAATATTGCTTTTCGCAAAGCCATGATCATGTCAGCTCCTGTGTTAATTCTAGGTTAGTCCAGCAAACGCGCAACTGTGCAATGAAATCCATGATTATGACATGCTGCTTTAATTGCTGCACTGTCTTCTGCATTAGGTATGACAAAAGGATATTGTGATAGGATAGGACTAGTGCCCTTTTTTCCGATTGACATGCCAGTCTAAATGTGCAATAATGATGTCTGGTTGTATCTACTGTAGATTCAAGTCATTCATCTTACGGTGTCCGTTATCTTCTGCTCATGTAATCAATAATATCAGATTCCGAATTCATTGTTGTTGATTGGCTCCTCCACTTCAATTATTTTTGCTTCGTGTAATTCTGGATGTTCTGCAATATTTACAGTTAAAACATTACCACATTAACAGCTCTGTAGACAGTGTATAAACTAATTCCACCACATTTTGGATTGTTTTGCGAATCTTTTGAGTTCTCGAGTAATTTCCAACTTTGAGTTCTTGTATTATGTCGTGATCCAGGTTGTGAACAAGAGTACCTTCATTATTCAATTGGTACTTCACAAAATCTCTTAAGAGATTTGAAATGTTCTAGCACTATAACTGTCCAGGTTGAAGATGCTTCTGTGCATAATGAAGTTTCATGGACTCAGCGATTATCAAAACCATCTTTCTTTGTTATATTTTTGTAAGTTGTGTCTGAACGAAAGATGTGTGGCGCAGTGTGGCTTGGAGTTACAGCAAAGCTCATCTCCTGGAGCCAATGAAAATCTGCCTTTTGACACCTCCCATTTGATGCATCAGGGTCATTTGTATCATGTCACATGCCCCAAGCCTTCGTGTCCGGACGGCATCTGCAGACTCTCTTCCAACTCCCTGAATATTGTACTCAGCCCCTTCCCCCTCTGCCCCTTTTTCCCTATCCCTGTCTGCCCCTCACCCCTCTCCTGGAAGAAATGAGGTAGCCTCGTTTTTCTGATAAAGTACTTCACGATAGATGCGTTTGGTAATAACATGGTTGTTTAGCTTGTGTTTCTTTTTCTCTCCGTGAAATATATTCTCCAGGCAATCCTTGTTGCATGATACTCAGCAAGGGCTTCGTTTGACAAAAGCCCCTTTCCAGAAAGCATTCAGTTGGGTCTTGTAGTGGTAAGTTTCAAGAAGACTGACTGTTCCGCGATTCTTAGATACAATCATTATGTCTCAACGAATTCTGTCTTCCTAGTGTTACGCATCCCAAGAAAGTGGTCAAACGGTCATTGTTTGCATTGAGTTTCTCATTCTTTTTCTTCTGTTGCTCATAAACCAATAAACATGTCGTTTTCTTCATGCTCTCAGTTTCGACTGTATGTGAAAATTGGCATAGGAGAGGGCCACAAACTTTCTTTAATTGATTTTTTTATGGAATTTGTTGCAACTATCAACCTTCTTTGAACACTTTTAAGATCGTTTCGTTCTGCAACTTTTCAGTTGATACCCATACAATGGAAAGAACCGTTAGGTGAACCGGGACAAGAATATGAATATAAACTATATAATTCTATCGAAAATAAAGCATGTCGTTTCAGATATGTTCTCTTGTCAAATCGAGGACATGCAGGTGATTTTTGATTATCATGGACCTCAACATGATATTTGAAACCCTCAAATACATAAACCAGCTTGATGAGCTGCGTTTAGCGTCAGAGCGTCAGATCTCTAATTCAGGTTCTCGACATCTTGAACAATACATTGCTTGAATATTCCTTTGCACAGTAAGTACAGAATTGATTGAATGCGAAAGTGCTCTGTATCAAGAAAAAAAGGGAAGCGACATCATCAATCTGCGTTATTTTTGATTGGTTGAAATCAATGTCTTCAAGGTATCTAGACAGATTTTGATGCTTTGTGATTCCATAATGATTTTCCAATTTTGTTGGTCTGTTTCAGTTGCAAACGAGTGTCCTCAATGTCTCAGGAAGCTCAACCATTGTTTTGATTCCATAATCAGAAAAGTCAAACATTGTCAAGTTTTAGGGAATGTTCTCTCTTTTTTCTTGATTTGATTCTCAGCGCAATGTAGTATTGTTATCGGACAAGGTAGATTATTCATTGTTTTGATTTGATTATTCTGGCAATAAAATCAAGTAAAAGATTTATGTAATATCTTTAACTGGGTTATATAGTTACTAACACAATGGATAGTTGTAATTGAATCGGGAAGATTATCCGATTTCTATTTTGATTTGCGTCACAGTCAAGTAGCCTCACTGATTTTAGAAGATTCTCCGATTTGTTGATAAGATTATTACCACAAGTCAGGCATATCAGCGAATCTGCAATAGTTTCGAATTTGTGTATGCTGAAATAAAATCCAGTCAAAATACTGGGAAGATTCCAAATACCTGCTGATCCCATATTTTCGCTTGTCAGCTCAAAAAGTAATTCTCGAGCTTTATCCAGTTCCATAGCTGTTTCTATTTTGTTAAGCTGTGGTGTCTGAAGTCTTATGAATAAAAGTTTCGTAATGTTCATGGGGAATCTGTTAACAGTAAATGCTGTTGTAAATTTTAAAACTGTAAGTTATATGATCAATTTTGAGGCAAACATGGAACATTTTTGAAATTTTCCTCGAAAAATCTCACCAAGATCTCTTAAATGGCACAATGTTTAGAACAAAACAAAGACCTAAGAGGAATTAAGACAATATTCTTGCATTAAAAAATTTGAAAATTGTCAATTAAGGTGTTGCTCAAGACAGTGCAAATAAGCATCAATATAATGATAGTTTATAAAAAAAGTTAGTCTTTACAGATAATTCATTTATTCGCAAAAAGATACTAATGATATATCGAACTCCATGGAAAACTTGTTTGATTCGCCCACAGCTGTACCCATCTCCATCATATCTTAAGCGTCCCCACTTCCCGAACCCCTACAGACATTGTACATGATACGCATCAATGCCATCACCACCAAAATACAAAATGACGAAGAAAAAATGACTATGAACATCAGCAGGAATTGTAAGTCCATATAGTGAATTGCCAATCGGACCATCTTTCTTCAATTCCTTCTTCTTGTAATAGCATTCATTTGAAATATTCTAAGTCTATACATTTTGCAGTTGAACATCATTGTCTTCATTCTGAAAAACCATGTTGGTTGCTAATTCAACAGGACCATAATTGGGAAAAGCATTTTGGGATTCAAGAAGGATTTTAACCACCTCAAAAGATCCTTCTTTGATTGCTTCAGATTTGTGTTTTGGTCCCTAAGCGTATCCTTGAGCTGACCTTCTAGAAACACTTGTAGAACATTACATTGATAGGTTTCTTGGAAATAAGTGTGTATGTCATAGCTCGTAGGTATATGAGTCCAATGCCAACATCCTCAAGTAAGATTCTAATGATTTCAATATTATGGTTACCAGTCACATGTTGCATTATATCACTGCTTACAAGTCACAGATAAGATCTATGAACATAGAAGTATCTCCTTCATAAATGTCGGTGAATATCACCGTTTTGGTAATATGCATCCATGAAAGCCTTGGCTGTTAATGATGATCCACATAACTGTTCATGATTACATGGTTTCACGCAAAGATCAAAATCGCCGCTCCGGCAAACCAATCTCTTCTCGAAAATAATTTGTCCAATAAACATCTTTATGTTCAAGTATTAAATCCACAAATTATTTTATATTTAAATATATTCATTTTGTATCGCACATTGCAGTGTATTGTTTTCATGCGCTGAAATTTCCACTCGTTGGTTGTTGGTGAGCAGTTCAAAGATTTCGATTCAGTTGAAACATATTGCCCTTTGCAATGCAATTTTCGTTTCAGCTCCTGTGTCAATTTTTAGAACGTACAACTCAGCAATGACCATGATTTTGACATGCCGATTTAATTGCTGGGTTGTCTTCTGCTTTAGGTGTGACTCAGGGATCTTTTGATAGGATATCAATAAGTGGTCTTTTGTCCCAATTCATATCCCAATCTAAATGCGCAATCTTGATCTCTGGTTGGATCTAGTCTCAAGTCATTGACAAGTAATTCCACAACAGAGAAAACATTATTTTAAGATGCCATTAAAAAACAACCTCTGACGTACTCACAAGTTTTTAAAACACGAACCTTCAAGACAATCTAAAATAAATTCCACAACATTTTGGATGGTTCGGTCAATATCTTGTGATACAGATTGTGAACAAAAATACTGTCATGTTTCAATTCGTCCTTCACAAAATCCCTCAAGAGGTTTGAGATGTTCTCAGATCATAACTGTTCAGGTTAAAGGTTCTTCTGTTCATGATGTTATTTCTCTCAGCTACTTCAGAAAAATATCTTTCCTTTCCAATTCAACCATATCATAATCGTGAACAACACTTTTATATTCCAGAAAACATTCAACCACCTCCCAAGATCCTTCATGGACTGCTTCACATAACAGAGTGCTTCCGTCTAAAAAAAATTGTTCGTTTGAAAAAAATCATATAATCTTCATATTCATAGGTCTCTTGCAAATAAGCTTATGAATCTTTTTTTGGGAGAAAAACAAGTGGCAATGTTATAATTTCAATATCATGGTTAGCAATCACATGATGCATTATCAAATTGTTTTCAAGTTGTGGAATGAATGTATTGTTTGGAGGAATCTACTTGACATAAGTCTGTGGTTATGACAGTTTTTTTAACATGTAAACATGCCTTGACTGATAATGATGATGCAAAAACTTTTCATAATTGCAAAGTCTTACGAAAAGCTCTGGACGGCCTTTCTGGCAATCCGATTTTCCCTCTTCTCACAACTGATTTGTCCTATGAAAGTCATTGTGCTCATGTATTAGATCCACGAATTGAATAGCATCATTATTTATTGCATATAACTGTGTCTTGTTTTTGGGAACACTCAACAGTCGTCGTTTGAGAGTTCAAAGAAATCTTTTAGATTGCAATTTACGGCAATGTTCAAGACCTGTCCTGGGTCGATTCTCAGATGCTTCGATAAATGTGGAATGGTCATGAGACAGCCGTGTTGTGCAGGTCACATGTACTTGCTCTTTTGTTTTCTGATTGTAGTGTGATCACTCAACATGACTTCGACCATTGAATATTTCCCTAAACAGCATAGAATCATGAATGTGTAATCATGAATTCTAGTTGGGTCTACTCTCGGGTCTCTGAGCAATACTTCAACAACAGATACAACATTAACATGAATCGCAAGAAAAAAACAATGGCTCATGTAGGCAAAGTTTTGGAAACGCGAGTCGCTAAGACACTCTGACACTACTTAAGCAGCTCCATATTTGCATAGACCACTGGATACTGTTGGTTGCTTGAGGGCCTTTGTAATCTGTGAAGTTGTTCTCTCCAATATCAGTTCGACAATCACAAAACTTCGATACGCTACAGAAAGCTCATTAAAAATATTTCTTGCTCTATTCTTTCATCTGAAAATATTTCACACATCACATTGTCTCAATTTGTTTTCTTAAATGGCCCAGCGCATTTTGCATATTTGTCAAATATGATCCCATTGGAATTTCTTTCGAAAAGATCTCAAAACCAAAGACATTGGATATTTATCCTGGGGTGTAAAATATCTCCTGCTGAAGTATTTGATAATGTTTGATTGAAATTCCATTGTGGTCACCATTGTCACCGACTAGCTCAGCTTGCTGTTTCAAACAATTTTGGATACTTTTCACTATTGATAATGGAAAAAAATTCCCTTAGCGATACACACCTCTCTTTTTTTATCATAAAACGTTACACATTGAAGCAAAGTAGAAGTATTTTCGTCGGTGTTTCTTAATCTACAAGTAGCTTTATCAATACGGAAAGTATAACACTGCTTATTTCTGGTTGTGCTTTACGTGTTGTGTCGTTCATATTCTCAAACATTTCCCTGACAACACTGTAGACTCACACAGCAATGAAGTGACAAGTACTTGTACTAACATTGTAGAAACTATTGCGTGGCTTCTGTCTTGCAGTGCCACTTTGTGGCTTCTTCTCATAATTACTAGTAGGATATCTTCTCAATTACATTTCTCAATGAAATAATTAACTCATTAATTCAAACCACCATATTCAAATAACGCATCTACTTGGCTAATTCGAAAAATTAAAATTTTGTGTGTGATGTTGTGAAACCCCACATGATTCAACCTTGATCTATTGGCAATTTTTCTTTTGCAAAACTTTGTGTTCTGATGGGACAGTAACGTTTAGAATTTTACATATATCCGCAATTTGCTTTTCAATGGGAGGTTTGTTAGTCCATTTATGCAAACTGGAACTGAGTGAATAGATGAAAAACCAAATTTCCCTTCGTGCCAATCATATTTGCTATACTCTTTTGGTATAAGCCAAACTAAACCAGCTGTATCAAGTTAGTGTGCAGCCTTGCTCAACCCCACAAAGTTGTATAATTGAATCTTTGCTGACGATGTTTGCCACAAACCGCTCGTCCCATTTTCTGATCTTTCATCTTTTGATCTTGACTTAATCTCAAAGACTTCGATTGGGCGTTTCGTGTCTAGACAGCGGTATGAACAATACTGTCTTATCTTTGAAACTAGTTTTTGAAATTAAAATGAAATCAGTTGGATGCAAGGACGTATTCACTTATTAACCTACCATTTGAAGATCATATCCAGCAACATTTCGTCCTATAACAATTGGCTGGGCGCCTTGAATGTCTTCAAGCATATTCTTAAGAAACATGCTCATTTCTGAGACTTTTTTGGAAACAGTCAATGATAGGCTATCTTGACTTAACAGATTCAAAGTTGCCATGGCCTTTTATTTGGGATTTCTATGTCGTCGAAGATGCCATCAGTCTTGCTTTGAGGTACTTTGTGAATGTGAGGGGCTCAACATGATATCTACACAAATGGTATGGGAAATGCGTGTAGATTTCCATTCCTTTTGGACATAAGTGAAAATCTCTTTTCTTGTGCTTTCTTATTGGTTAACAACATTGGTATTGATTGTTTTCCTTTTTTCATTTATCAATAAATGATTGAACATCCCTCCTCCTTTACCCCACGACATCACCGTGGCTGGCTATTCTTCATCCCATAAAGCGGTCCCGGCTGTATCAGTCAAGTATTACTACAACGCACCTGGAACGTGCAGGTGGGAAGCGGGGCTTTAAATTCTTTCGTGCAGATTTGATTGTCACGTTCGACAGGGATCAGGTTCAGCATTTCCATCCAATATTCTTCTGTGTGTGTCACAGATATACTGCCTATACCTTGACATGTAACTTATCCACATTTTTCTTCGGCTTGTAGCCTGTTCACGCCCTCAAGAGTATAGATAGAGACATATACCAGTTTAAGGACCTGCTTTTGCTTGCCCATCAACCTCCTGTGCAGCAGCACAAGGGTATGTACTTTTTCCCCCTACAAACCACCATCATGCTGGGTTCCCTTGCACAAGTGACTTAAAATGTATTTCTCATGAGGTGGCTCTATACAGTGCTACTTCAAAATATACAGACTGCAAACGTCCTTCGAGTCATCCAAGACTCCCCGGCGAGTTTAAGGCAAGAACCTGGCTTAAAATATCTCCTGCTGAGGTATTTGATGATGTTAGGTTGAAATTCCATTGTGGCCGCCATTGTTATCAGCTAGCTCAGCTTGCTGTTCCAAACAATTTTGGATACTCTTCACTATTGATAATGGAAAAAAATTCCCATAGCTGAACACACCTCTCTTTTTTTATCATAACTTTACATATTGAAGCAAAGTAGAAGTATTTGGCTGGTGTTTATCAAACTACAACTAGCTTTGTGAATACGGAAAGTATTACCCTTCTCATTTCTTGTGGTGCTTAACGTGTTGTGTCTGTCATATTCTCAAACACCCAAATGTTAGTGTCGTCCTCCCCCAATTACAGCTAAGACCTGTGCCTTGACCTTGTCTCTCTGTTTATGCATTATTTCTTACCACCAGCTTGTCGCCTACCGTACTGCTGGTAACTAATCATGGACAGGCTTTGACAAATCGACCTTTGAAGCTTTCGTCGAAACATATCGGGTTCTCAACACCTACAGTGTAATCAACCGCGAAGCAACCTCTCAGTTTCTGCTACAATACATTTATTGATAATCTCATTCAGCAGCTTCGCGGCTTCTGACCAGGGGTGGGTTCATAAACTGTATTGCATTCCCAACGAGTCAATACTAGCCCCGCCTAATGACTTCTTTATCTGTCCTGTAGAAATGTGGATGTTTTTGCTTTGCGACTCCGATCCTGATATAGCCCTCTTCATAACCTCAGTCCAATAGGTCACCGCTTGTTGACCAAGTCATATTCTCAACTGTTTGAGTTGCACAAGCCAACTTGCCATTGAAGTTATCTCATCAGTGGAGGAGAAGCTCCTGCCTTCCAGTGTTGTAAGTTGTGGGAGTTAGTACCACTGTTGTGCTTGCCTGTAGCAACTTCTCTACCGCAACGATCCCTTGGAGTCCGACATCAGTAGTTGTGTCTATCCACCAATCCTTAAGTATGCTTTGTGTTTGTAAATTGTGTTTTATTGTTGAGTAATACTCTCTGGAACAAAATGATTGTCAACCTAATGTCAAATGAGATCCTCTGTCAAAAAATATGATCATTAAACATGAATCATACCCGATCATCTGCGCTGACCAACATTTGAGATTCTTTTGAGAGTGAACATTCTTTCACTCTTGCTTGACAACCCATCCAAGCAAAGACGTGTTTGGACTTTGGTTTACAAAAAAATCCAAAGTCGACATGTCAGATTGACACATTTTTTTGTACTCGAGAAATGTGGCACTTTCGATTTGATGCCATGAGTCTTGTTTTTGAAAACAATGAACCATTCTCATTCTGTCGATGGCTAGCTTCAAAATATTCATTCAGACAGTGAACCTGTAAACAGCGTTTTCTTTTGACTCCAAATTCTCTTCCAACAAGCTGAGCAGTGGATGGTCTTCACATTTCACTGTGTTAACGTGACGATTGCATTCTTCGGAAATATCCAAGGTGTTCCCATTTTGCACCACTGTGAAAATATCTCATTCAACATTCACACAAACTCAGCAACCCACAATTTAACTTTTGTGCCCAGTGATTCATCGATAGGGTACCTGAAATCGTGGAAAGCTCCAACTGCGAACCTGAAATCGAACTGGAAAAGCAACTATATTCAAAAGTCACCAAATACCATTCACAGCTTTCGACCAGTCTTCAATCTTTGGATTTACGGTGCAAGGAAGGGTAGGTGTGAAAATAGGAACATATTCAAAGTAGTTTGTAAAGTTCATGTTTCAAGCTGTGTCTGCTCGTTTCAAAAATGGGCCCTTGATCATTTTTGGTTGTTCAGGTTCTGACATGAACTAAGAGTTTTTGGATTGAAAACGCACAAGATTTCCACATGGACTTTCATCAGAAAGCCATTAGATTGTCAATGAGGAAGCCCTGGGCTCGTCATGGAAAAATCCAAAGGGTTCTGTCATCAGAGTACTGAGCACACGCTCTCTGTTGCTGACTGTACGTGTCATGATGACAGCAATTTGATGACGATCTTTCCCTTTTAGATGAATTACAAGAAACGTCAACAAGAACTTTCAGGCGCTTTCAGTTGGTATAATGCTCACAAAAAAATTCATCCATTTGTTGACAGGTTTCCATATTGCTTTCCGCAGACAAATCATAGAGACTATCATCAAACTATAATCTTCAAAATGATGATCATGGAAAATCATATTTTCTGTATAAAAGGTTCCATTACTGAAGGGACTTGGATTGTTTTTGTGATCAAGAATTGAAATGTCATCTTTACTTTCCAGAATGATTCAAAGATCTTCTATGTAAGCTGTTTGTTTTGGTAAATTTTACATGGCATTGAGGACATTTTTCAGCGATTTGATCTGATGTCTGTGCAGTAAAGATCTTGAAGTTTTGCATATATTTTTGCAAGATATCTTTGGGGATGAAAGCATGGGAACCAGGAAATGCTTCCAGCCAGTACCGTTATTATATTACCATTAAAGATCCAACCAAAGATATTTTCCTGTGATCAGATGCCTGAGGAAATCTTCGACACTCGAAGTAGAACTGTCCAAACTATCAAAACAAAGGAGGGCGAGTACTTTATAGTTCTGACCTAATGAATATGGGAAATCACAGGGTTTCTAAATTCACGGGGTTCTCTGATTTCTGCGTGTCCATTGTAATTGTTGACAATTGTGACAAACAGATCATTGGCAACATTATCAGGAATTCCTACTGGGGGCAACATCATGTCATTTTGTCCACATGCGATGGTGAGCGACCCTTACACTGAATGTACGCTTGTGGAGAATTGTACTCCTGGTGGACTTTGGGACAAAATTTGCTGGAATAGGGCAACCTTTAGCCATTCATGTTTTCGTATTTTGTTTGTGAGAATTCCCAGTCAAAGTTGGGGTGATCCTGTCAGTATGATATCATGGCTAGGTTCTGACGACTGCTACTTGATATTCTGTTGAGAGGTTTGGGCCACTATCACTTGCGCTAGTGTTTCTGGAGACCACAAAAACATCAATGTATTCTTTCTAGATTTGGTGAGGAGTATTTTTTCATGCGCTTTTGAACCTGGATCTTACAGAATGCTTCTCCCGCAAGCAATTTTGATCATAACAACGAAGTTCTGTGTTCGTGTTTTTATTCATGATTAGGAATACACTGTTGCTTGTGTGTGATTTTTCATCGTTGATTGCGTGTATACATGTCAAAAATGGTAAACTCAAATCAATTTTCACATTGTGTTCCAGAACGAATCCCCATATTTCAAATAGGACGATTTTAAGAAACAGCTATGGGTTGTCATCAAGACTCTGTCATAATTTTCAGATTTTCCTATCTTGTCGATTTTGTCAATTATGTTAGTTGATTAGAATTTCGTTCAGATTACTTATGGTATTGTTGAATTTTGTTGTAATATCTTTTGTCCCATTCAGAGTAATTTCTTTTTCATCAAACATGAGATTGGTTGGAACATCATTCCGATCGACGAATCGGTACACTTGACAAACATTGTTACTATTATCAATGATAATTTGGACAACTGAAACTTTCTTTTCCAAAACTGACGCCTTCTGCATAAACAACATGCAGAGACCAGTCTTGTTTACCTAAGGTCGATACCTGTGATTTCACATTTTTCGAAATATTTGGATAGGTGTCGGTGATCAGTGCTAGCTGATCTTTGAACGTGATCATGACTCTAGTTGATGGTACTGCGCTGACAATGATATCCAGAAAATGAAGATGTATCTTTTTTAGATTGCGCATTGCAATAAATATTCTGGAATTACTGCCTTCAGTCACAGTTCTCATAAACATTTCAAAACGTGAGATGATTTCCTTCACATCAGACAATAGCTGACTTTGGGGCATGTTTGACAAATCTTGTGAATGCCTATCTAGATAGACGAAAGATCTCAAAGTAATCTGAGCCTTTTCTGTTGTAGAAAACGATCCTGTTCTGTGAATGTGAAGTCTGGATTTTGCAATATGTAGTAAATCATTTTTTTGCCTCGAAATTGTAAAATCGTGTAAATGCTCTTTGTCTTGGTATTTCATCAAAATATTTGCTTCATTGTGTTACATCCTGCCACCTTTGGCTTCTTGGAAGAAAATTGGAGCTACCGAAATTGAATAGGGATTGGAAAGCTGTCGTTGTCAAGGACAGATCTAAAAATTGCGAGTCATGTGTCAAACCGGATAAAAACGTAAAAGTGTAGACTCTGCTGAATGCCAGTGAAAAGGCCGTTAAACTTAATGGAGATGATCCAAGTGAAATGGAAAATGACGATGAGATGATAATAAATGAAAATGCTGACACCTGAAACAATAAAACGTACAAACAGAAAAGATATTAGTGTTTTCAAAGTCAGCCAGTGCATGTTTCCGCCTATGCTGAAATGTTTCCTGTCAGGTACTGGCAGGAAACAGAAAATGTTGAAAATTTTGCTAAAACGAATGCAAACGAATGAGTCTGCATAGGAGATAATGTGATGGCGGTATTACATAATCTTGCAAACCAATACAGGTGTGGTTTGGGTCGAATGTCTCTTTACAATTTCAACACCATTCAAATGCTGGCTTACTAATACCACACAAATAATCAGCAACTAGAAACAGCCATGGAAAAGCAGACAAAAAAAAAGTGTAGGGTGAAACGAAATTATACAGGAGGTCATCATGTGTTTCCTTCTTTGGACATGTTCGACGGGAACTCGTAAATTATATCATTGCTGGAATTGATTTTCACATTTATTAAATTAGGATTGCTTCTTGGAGAATGACATATTTATGTGTCTTTCTAACTTTTCCAATCGAAGATCTATATTTATCAAAAAACATTTGGTAACAGGATTTCTTTTCGGAAAAATGATGTGTTTGTGTGTCTTTATAACATTTGCAATCAAATAATTACATTGGTCCGTAATACTTTCGTCATGAAATATCTTTTTCACCATCAAATGCCATTTCATTTATTGATAAAACATATTTTATGTGTCATATCTTGTTTGCAATCAAATTCATTACATTTATTGATGAATTTTTTGTCCCCGGTGAGAATCATTTCGAATCAAACGGAATCCATTTATCAATAAAACATTTTTCAATGTTGCATTTTGTTTGCACCCAAATCGAATTTATTTATTAATAAAACTTTTGTCACCGATTGTATCTTGTTTGCAATCAAAATCGAATGCAATCATCAATATCCTTATCTTCTCATGAATGAATCTATCTTCTCCATCTTCTTTGCAGTTTGCACAATATATTGTATTTTTGCATGCAAAAGACACCATGACTGGTTTCCAAATTCAATGTTGTCTTCAAATATGTTGTGTCCAGGTTGTCCAGATGAGTCATTTTATAAAAGTTGCAGCAAGAAGCTAGAAGACATCTTGGAAGATTCTCAATCTTGGTGAATTGATTGTGTATGCAATTAAGCTGTCCCAACGAAAACAGAAGATTTTCACGCTTCCTGATTTTTTTGCTGCCTCAAAAAAGCAATTCCAAATATTCTGGAAGATTCTCTAGCTTTGGTATTTGATTATAAGAACACCTGATATTAAGGCAAGACTTTGAACTTGTGCGAATTGCTTGAGTTGATTTCCCCAGCAATTTCAAAGCTGTAAAAAAGTTGGAAGATTTCCGATCTTTTTGAGGAGATTTCTTCCACAAGAAAGTTTTTGCAGAGAAGGTGGTAGATTGTCAAGTTTCTTTATTTCATTCCAATGGCAATCAAGCTTCAGCAACATGCTAGGTTGACATTAAAGTTTTTCAATTTTATTGCGGAACAAATAAGAGTATGTAAAAATCTGGGAAAGTTCTCGAGTTTCATGATTAGATTTTGGCTGCTATGCTGATTTTCCAAAGATGGTGGAAGGTTTTCGAATCTCGTGATTTGGTTTAAGCCACACTGGAAAACATGCAAACACGCTAGGAGATTCTCAATTTTCTTGATTTGATCTTCCAAAAAATCAAAAGCTTGCAAATAGGGTGGAACATTTACCTTGTCACTAATTTGTTTTTGACTATTCTATATTCAACAAAGATACCGGAAGGTTTTCAAGCTTTATTATTTGATTCCAACTGCAATCAATCAGACGCAAAGATTGTGGAAGATCCTCAATCTTTCTTATATGATTCCAACTGCAATCAAGTTGACGCAAAAATCATGGAAGATTCTCGGTCCTTCTTACTTGATTGAGGCAGAAATTAAGTGTATGCAAAAATGATGGAATATTTTCAATCTTCCTGTTTAGGGTAACGACTGCAAAGCAGAGTCTTCAAAATTGGTGGAAGATTTTCGAATAATCGTATTTGATTGTCCCAGCACACAAGCTGTGGCAAATACGGAGGAAGGTTCTCAATTCTTTACATTCTATTCTCGCTGTAATTTAGAACAAACAATGACTGGGGCAAATTGCCAGGTTTCATAATTCCTTTCCAATTCATATCCAGATTGTGCAAAGATGAAACATTTTCAATATTTGAAATCATTCTGCAGAAATATAAGGCATGAAACTATTTTTTATTTGGAAAAACATAAAATAGTATTTATTCGTTTGCTATGGGAGTCCCATTTCAGTGTGATTAAATAATTCGTCTATTGTCGACCCTGCGTCCTGAGGTTCAGAGGTTCTTTGAACATTTGGCATCCCATCCTCAGGACTTTACTCTAAGGAGGATTGATCAATACCAGAGACACTGTGGACTCATCCTATTCATAAATCATGGGATACTGTCCATAAATTGCTCGACCATAGGGGAGGTCTCTATTGATCATGAATTTGACCACATGTCCCTTAGAGGAATCACTGTACTTTAGTACATCGACTCTATCTACGATGAAGTGAACAATGGTCATTGTCTAATGGACAATAGTACTAAGATTTAGTATTGTATAGACAATCGGCAGTATTACTAATTTCTAGTATTGTCCACGACTACAATGCTGATTATTTGGTATTGTCTAGACACTAGACAATAATACTAATTTCTTAGTATTCTCTACCAGCTTTAGTATTGTACTTCAACCACTTCTGGAGTTGTTGGCCTATTGACTTTTGTTTTAAATGGCACCCACCCAACCTGGGGAAAATGGGCATCTTTGATCTCAGGTGCATTCCTCGTCACTTCCTTCGAGCACCACAAAGCATCTTGCGTTCTCATTATTGGTTTTTACTTGATCAACAAAAGGGACATGGGTTCCTGTCATTGCGAATTGCTTGAAAATGGGCAGTGAGTTCTCACTCCTCCGCTTGCCTATCGTATTTCAACATTATCATAGCCTAAGAAAAATGAAGAAAAAACTGGAGAACGATTACTCACTGTCCATCCAAGTAGAATCTGTCCTTGTAATAGTTGAATACCGTTATGGGGGGTCGTTTTTGATTGGCAGAATATTCAGTGATTGCAAGTCAGGCCTTATCAAATGGCTCTTTGTTGTAAAAATTTAAGTCATAATGTGCAATGCAGCGAAGGTGGTCACGGGAATAATCGAACACGACCTTGTTGTACTTGGTCGAATGGTCCAGTATTGACTGTGGAAAGGCGCGCACGTAAGTTTCATTGGTGAGTTCAGCCGAATTGAAAACGCGATCAAGTAGGATCAATGGGATTTGATTTTCTGCATAGTCAATGAGTTGACTCTTTGTGGGAATCAGCTTATAAACAGGAGTGAATATTTCTCATATTCCACCAATCAATACTGCCGGAGCCTTGACCACAAAAACGAGAATAGAAGCTCAGGATATATCTCCTGAGAAAAGAATCATACGTTTATGCTTGTTTTCCAAAGGTCACAGTGTGAGTGTGCGCAAGGATTGGAGGGCACCGTTGGTGTCGAGAAGCTCCCGCAACATGCCAAAAGCTGCAACTTGAGCAATATACCAATCTTTTGAGATGAAATGCAAGATGAGCATTGAGCCTCGCTCTCAGGCTTAACACCCCCTGAATGTGGTATTCTCTTGAAATGCACCCTTTCCACTGTCAGAGAGCACTTCTGCAGGTTTAGCCGCACGTCATCTGGTGAGGAGTGGTTCGCCACCAAAAGAGCTTTGTCCCGGCGCTTTCATAAGCTTCCGCGAAGAAGTCGGTAGAGTGACAGCATGAACTTGCCTCGTTCCTTCCCTACGTCTGTCGGTCTCCTCGTCTGACCTCTTCGTAGTTGAATGTTACCGCATTAGTCTTGTGCGCAACAAAACCTTCTCCAATCTTTGTGTCTGTTTGCTTATTTGAATATAAGCCAGCATGTTATTGCGAAAAACATGACCAACCACAAAGTTGAAGCACAGGAACTGTTCGTCATTTCTGATCGAGAGCTTCCGGAAAATGGGAGGGGAATGAAATGAGGCAACAATCTGTAAGCTTAAAGAGTTGAAGAAAGACGCAACAGGGGAGCTGTATGACGAGTTGGGAATTTCTTACGTCTACGTAGGTGAGAACTAGTTGCGAGCGAAGGACGCAAGCGGTTCAAAGGATTGTTGAGGGTTTCAGTGCTTGCGCAGTGTGAGTGAACAGGCGACAGCGGATTGAGTGTTTGTTCGTTGAGGAGAAGGAAGTGAACAGCAAATGGCAAACGACGTGATTAAACTTGTGAACACACGAGCACGACAGTAGTCACTCGAAAGATCCAAAAATGTCTAAGCCAAGAATACGTGGCATAGCAAATTTGTCAGCAATGGCTGTGGATGTCGATTAGCTGGTCGCTGTTGAGCCGGCCAAGTTCTTCGACGAACCAACCCCGCCCATTAAAAACAGCAAGGAAGGAATACGACGTTGGTCCCTCCATCATCGCGACCTACAAGAACTCCCGGCCCACCACCGTCACCCACTGGGCGGAATTCGAGCCGGCGGCGCTGGAGTGGTTGCCTGTTACAATGAGGACCCGAATGCCGTGGGTACTTTGAGGAAATGTGCTCTTGGTCCTGTTGTCCTCCGTCTGTCTGGTGCTACATTTTGTGCTGACAGCTGGCCTATTTGCACTCAGACCCTGGAATAACTTCAGACGAGCACAAAACGAAAACTCTATGAGCTAGGTTCTCCTCGACGTGTAAGCCCAGGTCGTCCACCTCTGCAGCCCTTACTGGTGGGGTTGGGGAGAGGGGTGTGGGTAGCGGGTGGGGATAAACAGCTTCCCACGGGGGAAGCGTGGGCGCAGCGAAAGACTGTGTTTCTACAGATTGGGGTTGCTTTCTGAAGCCTTGACTAACTACCGATGATCGCATGCTCGAGCCTGGGTCTCATAATTTACTAATACATTTCTACCTCCGTCGTCCCACGCAGCCCAGCGTCGTTCATCCTCGGAACGCAGCAGTATTGCCGGACTCCTGGTTCCCCCCCCCCCCCCCCCCCCCCCCCCCCCCCCCCCCCCCCCCCCCCCCCCCC
>KZ993889.1:0-26277 GCA_003614705.1 Blyttiomyces helicus | reverse complement strand
CTAGCAACCCTGATTATTGATAGTACTTGAGACGGCCACAGGCGGCTCATCGGCAACAGCCCCATCCTCAACGGGAAGATTACCGAGGCCGCAACGACCATCATCAGCTACTCGAGCGACGGGAGGTACAGGATCGAGCCCAAGGATGTGTCAATCAACGATAAGCTGTCGTCACTAGCAGACTCACCGACAACGTCTTGACCACAAGACCCAGCGGTCTGAAGTCGAACGGATAAACGAGAAGCACACCACGATCAGCATCATCATGTGCCCAATCAACATCACGATCAACAGGATGGACATCTCCATCGAAGACCCGAGGGAGCCAACTGATTCAAGTGCAACCCTGATCTGAAGGACAACGGATTGGCGACAAGGACATCACGAGCAGCCCCAACATTATGAGAATCGAACCCAAGAGCATCCCGATCGACATCAGAGTCTCCACCAACAGGAAGCCCATGTCGATCACCGTGAAACATCACGATCAACCCTAACGACATGACCGATCAACAGGATGACAACACGACCGTCAACGACATCAGCAACCAGAACAGCCTCAATCTGTAAACCACCAGCAACAGAACCAACAGGACCCCCCCCCCCGTAAACGACTACCATCACCATCGACAGAAAGGTCATCACAACTGACCCAGCCAAGTCCCCTGTTACACCAAGTGCGCGCAGAATCGATCCTGTTCAACGGAACCCTCATACGGAACCCATCCATGTAGGTGCGTGCACATCAATCGGTTCAACGGCGATCTCCATCCTGCAGGGTCGTTCCAGGGTGAAACGCTCCATCGACCGCCCATCCCCTGAAGGGTCCCCTTGAGGCGATCGACTGCGCTAACATCACCCTTCCACTCAACATACGGCTCAAACTCCTGACGCCCTACCGGTTGTCCGGACAGATGTCCTGCAGACGGCTCATGCACAAGGTCGTTCCGGTCGCACGCTACGGGGCCGCTCATAGCCTTGAACCCTCAAGTGTAGTCACTCCCATCGACTACCATCGATGTCCGTGACTCCCCTCTCGGCGGCCAATCGCTTAAACCCCTCCACTAACACGACCTTCACTTGCACCCTCACCTCCCAGAACAACCCCGATCGCGAACACCACCGACGACTTCGACAGGATCAACGGCAAGACCGTCAGCATCAACCTCAAGACCCGAAGGTGCTCCCTACGGATGTCAGTACGCAGATCATCAGGTGCAGCGAGAATCGTTAGCAAGTTGAGTCAACCAGGCAGAAGGAGTGAGGGGGTGTGTTAGCGAAGGAGAAGGAGGTGGCCTTGCAGACCGTCAGGATCAGCACTCCTCTTCGCAGTGACCCACCCGGACTGAGCCTGCGAGGGAGGATGGGACACGAAGATGAGGAGGGATGAGACTGTAAGGTTTGCAACTTGCATGGCCACCGGTCGACGTAGCGTGCACCCCCGAACGTTGTAAGCGAAGCGACCTTGCGGAGCGAGTCAGCTGGGATCTGGATAGTAAGTGCAGTGGAAGGGGTGTTAGCGTAAGGTCTCCCTCCTTGGGGCCCCGCTTGCGGGAGAGGGAGAGCCTGGAGCGTGGCCCTGTAACGGAACGACCTCGTGCATATCCGATTGGCGGTTCAACAGTGATCTTGAGCGAGTCGTCACCATGCAAGGCGATTCAACTTCTAGTGAAGGAGGTATCGACTGAACGACCTTTAGCTAGATACATCCTACGGGTGTCAGTAATCGAGGTACTCATCATGAGCATCATCACTTGGTTCATCAGGTCATCCAGTGCAGCAGTGATGGGTAAGGCAGCTGATTGATGCGAAGTACGAGCATGCGGTTCCCTTACGGGTGTCAGTCGCTCATAGCGTAATCCATCCCGTGCAGCCAAGACTTGTATGATGCGAGGTACGAGCATGCGATCAGTTGACCAGGAAGTTGGTAAGTGAGGTACGAACGACATCGTCGCTGGTGTCCCTACGAAGGTCGATAATCCATCAACAGGTGGTCCAGTACAACAAAGATTGGTAAGCCTCAAGTCGTTCACCGTCACCAGGTGCCCCACCGACAGAACCGTCGACATCAACTCGACCATCAGGTAGCTCACAATCAACAAGGACTCCAACGATCAACGGAAAGACTACCACTACCAGCTGATCTGAGGGTCTACACCATCATCACGTACATGAAGATAAACATAGCCAAGTACTCTACTGACAGGACATCGATCGAGGTCACGACTATCAGTTCCACCATCGAGGATGTCATCCCCAAGGGGTGCACCGGTGCAGCCACGATCAACAACAGAGCCGTCACCAGTACAGCGAAGATCATCAGCAACACGCGTCCCAGGGGGAACCCTCGCGCGAACACCCCATAGTCATCAGCTAGGATAGACAGCAGGAACGTCAACATAGCCTGCTCCATCAACAACGATTCAGACAGGATCATCAACTCGAACGTCCCGATCAGCAGGAAAGACATCACCATCGACCTCACGACAACCATCCAATGGATCCGCAGTCAGATCGTGTGATGATCACCATCATCGCCTCCATCATACGGTGCAGCAGTGATTGGTAAGTTGATAGATGCGAGGGACGAGCATGCAGTTCGTCAACCTGTCGACCAGACTAAGCCTGCTCACAATCCTTGGGCAGTGCCCCACGTATGTCAGTAGGTAGTTTATCAACAGATCATCCAGTGTACCAACGATTGGTAAGGTAGTTGATGCGAGGCACGAGCATGCGATCATCAGTTGACGGAGGGGATGTTGGTAGGCGAAGCGACCTTGAGTAGACCCTACGGGTATCATTAGGTAGCCCATCAACAGGTGCAACATCGATTGGTAGAGTTCATGACCAGTCAGTAAGCAGCTTCATACGTCAGTGCAACCAAGGTCTTTAAGTGATGCGAGGTACGAGCATGCGGTGCGTTAGTTGGCTAGCTAGATTAGTAAGCGAAGCGACCCTGTTTCAGATGTACCCTACGGATGCCAGTAGGTTCAAGTTCAACTAGGATGTTAAGGTCATCAAGCCGACCTCGCAGTTGAACCAGCAGAACCTGACGAGACCACCATCCTGTCTTACCCAGATGTGTAGACCCACCCTCCATCGGTTCAACGGTGATCACGATCGCACCCAAGGACACCAACAACGTCATGATCACAAGGAACCAGCTGCAGAACCGATCTGAAGGACAACAGGATCACCCGGAAGGACATCACCGTCAACGACATTATCAACAAGAGCAGCCTCAACCTGTAACCCACCAGCAACGACACCATCAGATACTCAACGGTCAAGACCCCCTCCATCGACAAGGACCTCACCGGAATCAACATCACCATCGACCCCAACGACGTGATCAACAGCAAGGTCACCAGTAGACAGCACCATCCACTCCAACAGTTCAGCCCAGATCATTATCAACAAGGTCATCAGGAACACCCTCACAATCAAGTCCAAGGACACGTCAATCGAAGGAAGAACACCACCATCAACAGAAACGATCGTAAGGTCATCCCAACAAGAGCAGCATAAACCTCTGTCCCCAACACTCCCAACGACATCGCCATCTACCCTACCAACGGAAAGGACGTTTAAACCAGACACCCCGATCACCACCAGTTGAGCCAGCTGTGGCTGTCTCACATAACCAACAGTTCAACATCGATCTTAACCATCCAGTCAAGAGGCCTCAGGCGGCTCCCCATCACGACCCTCATCGCCATCTACTCCACCAACGGGAAGGTATCACGACCCTCATGAACCCGACAGGTAGCCAAGGCAACACCGATCTGAAGGACACCGAATCGACGACACCACAATCGAGCCCATCACCATCAACCCCAGTTCCTGACGCCCTTCGGTTGTCCCGACAGAAGTCCTGCAGACGGCTACCTCTCAACCGATAAAACGTTCCGGGGTGCACGCTCCGTGTGACCGGTGGGCCTGCGAGTTGCGAACCTTACATCTTACAGACCCCCCCCACCTCCACAGCCTCTCCTCCCAACAAGTTGGTCCGGGGATGCTGCTACGGAGGGGGCTCTTCCAGATGACGGTACGCAAGGCCCACCTCCTTCACACTACACTAACACACCCCTCCACTCCCTCCCCAGACTAACCCGAGCAGCCACGACTTGTACACCATCCCATCGATCCAAGCAAGGACACCAACGCCGACACCAACAGAACCACCAAGAGCAGCCTCAATCTGTACACCCTGATCAACACCAGGAGCCCCGTCATCAACCCGAAGATCAACTACACCATCAAGGGGAAGACCGACATGCAGTCAACACCACGCCAATCGACCCCAGGATTAGCAACAGGATCGACAGCTTCACCACCATCAGGAGCCTCGACATCATCATAACGTGAAGCTCCCCTACGAGTGTCAGTACGCTCAACATCAACCAGTGCAGCGGTAATCGTGAGGTCGTTGCGTCAGTCGGGCAGCGAACCAGCAAGTGAACGTAGGGTCGGGTGTTAGCGCAGATCGAAGGAGGGTGGCTTGCAAACCGTCACCTGGAGTCCTCCCCTTCGAAGTGACCCACGCACACCAGTCCCAACTTGTTGGGATCACGAAGTGACCCGAAGGGCTGGGAGCATGGGACACGTAGATGGGGAGGATGGAAGGTGTAAGGTTTGCAACTTGCATGCCACCCGGTCGATCGTAGCGTGCCCGACCCGAAGTGAACGACCTCGTGCAAGGTGCCCCGTTCAACAGTGATTGGTAAAAGTGAAGCGTAACGAAGAGGTGGTGTTAGCGAAGGCAAGGAGAGTCGAGTAGCGAGCCTGCGAGCGTTGGGCGAGACGGTTGCCGTAGCGTGCCACCTCGTAGTGAAGCGTAACGACCCTGCGGAGCTGTTCAGCCTAGGACGGTAATCACAAGTGACCGCAGTGCAAGGGAGTGTTAGCGAAGGCCCATGGAGTCGAACAGCGAGGCACGAGCGTCAGGTGAGACGGGGGCCGTAGCGTGCTCCCTGGAACGTAGGGAACGACCTTGTACTAGTCAGTCAGTTGAGAGGATCATCAGTGAACGACTCTGGGGTTATCCTCAACAGTTTCATCCAGTGCAACAGCGATTGGTAGTAGATTAGGTGATGCTAGCTATGAACATACGGTCCAGCAGTCTGTTGATCAGGGTCATCCCACGCATGTCAGTACGACAGGGCACCCGTTCCCCGATGCAGCAATGATTGTAAAGGTTAGAGGTCAGTCAGCAGTCAAGGTACCAAAATCGTTCACCCAGTACAGCGGGTATCTCTAAGTGATGCGAGGTACGAGCATGCGTCCCCTTGGTTGATAGCGAAGGTAGCGAGTGAGCCTGCGAACGACCCCGTGCAGCTGCTCTCTACGGATGTCAGTAAGCTCATCATGTCCCACAGCGAACGTATCGAAGCCCATGAACCAGAACCTGCAGTCCACAACGCGTCTCATCAAGCCATCCAGTGCAACAACGATCGGTAAGGCTACAGGTCC
This sequence comes from Blyttiomyces helicus, assembly GCA_003614705.1. NCBI lineage: Eukaryota > Fungi > Chytridiomycota > Chytridiomycetes > Blyttiomyces > Blyttiomyces helicus. The sequence goes on along the minus strand of KZ993889.1, from coordinate 20,805 downwards.
CTCAGCTGATATCGAGGTCGTCAAGTGTAGTGTAGGATAGGTGTTAGCGCAATCCGTCCTCCCTTGGGGCCCCGCTTGCGGGAGGAGGATGGATGAAGCGTGGCTATCCGTAACGGAACGACCCTTCAACAGGTCACCCTACGAATGTCAGCCCCTCAGGTCGTTCATCCACGCAACTAGTATTATTAGTTTAGATGACGCGAGGTACGAGCATGCGATCGGTTAGTAGGTAACCTAGGCAGTAAGCGAAGCGACTAGTAGCAGGTCCTCTACAGATGTCAGTACTCATCGTCAACAGATCGATCCGTTCGTGCAGCAGCTATCTGTAAGGTTCAATGCGTCAGTTGGTAGAAGTGATCGAACGTTGAAAAGCGAAGCGACCCTGCAGTCTTCCTACGGATGTCCCCAGACCCTCCACTCAAGGTCAGTCAAGTAGTGCAACAACGATGCGATCGATCAGTGGTACCCAGTAGCAAGTGCAGTGAAGAGGTGATGTTAGCGCAGCGTCCCTCCTCAAGGGGTCCCCTTCAGGGGATGGGAGGGGCACGGAGCGTTTCACCTCGTAACGGAACGACCCTGTAGCAGTCTTCCTACGGATGTCAGTAGAACCATCCATCACATCAAGGTTCATCCCGTGCAACAGCGATTGGTAGGCAGTCAAGTTGATGCAGTTCATCAATCAGTAATCAAGATAAATGAGATCGCGAACGATCCTGTTGGAGTTGCCCCTACGAATGTAAACAGCTTCAACAGGTCACCGTGCAACATCGATTGGTAAATAGTTAGTCAAATGATGCGAGGTACGAGCATGCTGCGTGTTAGCCGATAAAACAGTTGGTAAGTGATCTACGAACGACATAGCAACAGGACATCCTAAGGATGTCAGCGGTCAAGTCAGACTCATCATCAAGTCGTCCAGTGCAGCAGGGATTGGTAGAACTCCTGGTGAGTCAGTTGACAGTGTAACAGGACCGTTACCAACGTCAGTCAACACCACACGATTGTTCATCAACAGGTACGTAGACGGTGCAACCACGATCATCAACAGGGAGCTCACCATCAACTCCATGACCAACAGAACGACAACCAAGACCAACAGGGTCTCAATCAGCAGTAATGTCACCACGATCACCATGAAACACATGACCCTCAACATCACCAGCTTCTCAAGCGATAGCAAGACCCTGCCATCGAACCCAAGGTGTTATCAACAGTCAACAAGGACATAACCATCAACGTGTACACCACCACAAACGACGTCATCATCGAACAGAGCATCCTCTCGGTCATCAACAGCAAGTGCATCCTCATAACGAGGTCCTCCAGCAGGAGTCTGCTCTAACATTATCAAGGACACCAAGATCACCCACACGATCAGAGTAAGGTCACCGATGCAGCCTGGATCTTCAACAGCACATCACCACCCACTTAACCAGCAACATTAGCCCCGATCATCAGAAGGTCAGCATCACCTACTCGCTCATCAACAGAACGTCAACGTTGAAGCCCGACCGGGAACATCATCAGCTCAGATCATCACGGGAACCGTAATCACCCACTCAATCGTTACCGGGGACCGTGAGGTCATCAACTCAAGGTCATCGATTCAGCAGGATGTAAGACCAGTAAGCTGGACACCAACAAGACCCATCAAGTCCAGTGCAACAACGATTGGTAGGTAAGTCAACAGGCTCACCCCCAACAAGGGAGTCAAGGTCACTAGATTCAACAGCATGTCAGCACCGTCCACTCGATCATCAACGTCGCCTGCTCAATCAACGATAGAACCTTCACCAGGTTAACCATCATGACCAACAGAACCGTCACGATCACCTCCAACACCAACAGAATCCGCATGACCATCATCCCAATCGATATCAGGAAGTACAACCATCCAGCCAGGATCAGCAACAGAACGATATCCATCAACAACCGTCTACCTCCCTACTCGTTCATCAGCAGGTCAACCCCGATCGTCAAGGAGTCCAGTGGAAGATGGTCAATCGCCAACAAGGACTGCGCGATCATCAGTCAGATCGTTACCAGGACCAACAGGAACGTTCAGCCACTAGTTCTAACATCAGCAGGACCGCCAACAAAGAGTCCAACGAGGCAGCCTCTGTTAACAAGTCTCTTCCACCGCATCTCCGTCCCTCAGCACGACCGTTAGCTAGACAGCTCCTATCATCAACGGTACGGCCAAGACCAACAACAGGTACCTTGCGACCATCCACTTCATCAAGGACACCACCGACATCAACACCAAGAGCAGCATCAACCTGTAAACCACCTTCAGTCGACACTAGCCATAACATAATCAAGATCGCAACGTCGAACGAGGGGTTCAACCGCATCTCATTATCAACCCCTATCTTCACATCAATCGACATCAACAGGGCCATCACAGCATACTTCACCAGCACGGACACCATCATCAACCCAATCGATATCATCGTACCCCTCAAACACAACCAACGATCGCCATCAAGAACATCAAGGACGTCACCAGTGCAGCCAGAATCATCAACAAGGGCAGGATAACCACCAGCTAGATCAACAACAAGGACGTCAACGTTGCAGCCAAGATCGTTAGCAAGGTCGTCACCTCACCCAACAGGGTCCAACGAAGCAGCACCAACCAACAGCACCAGGTGGTCATCCATAAAGATCACCCACAGTATCAACGACATCAAGCAGGAACGCCATCACAACCGGATCCAAAGACATGTCAACCGATAGCAAGGGCACCATGATCAATCTCAAGGACGTGTAGATCACCAGGTACCCACCCATCAGGATCAACAACTTGATCATCAAGGGGTTACCAGTCATCAACTCAATCATCAGGATCACCAGTGCAGCCAGGATCGTTAACAGGGCTACCAACATCGTATCGGTTGTCAGCAGGGTGCTCACCATCACCAACTCGAGTCATCAGTAAGGTCATCTACCCCATCAACGACAGAACCCTCACCAGTACAGCTACAACCGTTAACAGAGCCCCAGTCACCCGATCGTTCATCAACAGGACCGCTGTTATCACCAAGTGACAGGAGCTCAACGGTGCAACCATGAACATCAACAGTGAACCCATACCATAAACTCGTTCATCCACAGGAGCCAACGGTGCAACCAGAATCGTTACTAGAATCCAGTCAGGATCAACATCACCCGCTCAATCAGCAACAGAGGTTCACATCACCAACTACTCAACTGAAGGAAAGACGAATCCATCACCGGGAAGGACACGCCGATCGACAGAAACGACATCACAATCACCTACCCCAGCGACATAACTGCGAGACCCTCGGCGGAAGACCACCATCATCCACTCGATCATAAACAAGAGCCCACCGATCCAACCAGTTCAACAGTGACTGATAGTGGTCATGATGCGTAACCAGTCATCAAGAGGTTCATCCAGTACAACAGCGATTGGTAGGGGCCTGATGCAGTTCACGAAACCGAAGCAGCAGTAACCGCAGTTGACCACGCGAGACCCAAGATTAATCGAAGTCTCCAACCTAAAGGTTCAACATCAATCGTAAGGACTACAGGTCGGTGAGTAGGTAGTGAGGAGCGTCGGTAAGCGAAGCGACTCAACTATAGTCCCCTACGGATGTCATTAGTTAACTACCATGAGGTCCATCCGCCCTAGTTACCATAGCAAGATACTCTAGTGCAACATCGATTAGTAAGGTTCAACATCGGTTGGTAACTCACGAGACGGCCACAGGCGGCTCACCACCATCGGAGCCAACACCAACCGATCAACGACATAAATATCGAGGGCAACACCACCAGCAGGAACAGCGAAGCAACCATGGCTAGCAACAGGAAGGTACACCACAGTCACGTCCATCAACAGATCAACCCGTGCAGCATAGATTGGTAAGGTCATCTCTTGATGCGAGGTACGAGCATGCGATTCTTTAGTTGACGAGTAAGGGCAGTGAGAGAAGCTTGCGAACGACATGGTGGTGCTCCTACGGATGTCAGTGTACGTGGTACGTGATCCATCATCAGGACTCATTATCTAGTGCAAACAAGGTCTTCAGTTGATGCGATAGTTAAGTTGATAGTCAAGGCCGTAAGCGTAGCGACCTCGTGCATGGATATCCCTACGGATGTCTAGGTTCATCAAGATCAGTCAAGTGCAACAGCGATTGGTAAGCAGTCCTCGAAGTCATCATGAACCCTGCAGTCGATCAATCAATCCAGGGAACGAAACCCGACGTCAATCATGCGGTCTCTTCGGATGTCAGTAGGTAGACCATCCAGTGCAGCAGCGATTGGTAGTTGATGACTCAGTTCCCTGACGTTGGTCAAGTGTCTCCCTACATATGTCAGTGGGATTAACAAGGTGCTCATCCAGTGCAACTTCGATTGGTAAGGTAGTCAGGTTGATGCGAGGTACGAGCATGCAGAGTCGCCTGTAGTCAGGTTCAGTAAGTGAGGTACGAACGACATCGTGCAGGTCCCCTACGGATGGATGTCAGCTGGTAAGGTTATCATCAACAGGTTCAGCAGTGATCGGTATGCTTCACGAGTCAACCGGTAGTAGTGAAGGAACGAACGATCGTAAGCGAAGCGACATGTGCAGCAAGCGCTTAGAGGGGGTCCCCCACGGAAGAGCGACCCTGCAGCGCTCCTCTAGCGGAGTGAAGGGGTGAACGTAAGCGAAGCGACCTCGTGCAGTTGCTCCCTACGGATGTCAGTAGTTCAATCATCAAGTCGCTCAACCAGTGCAGCAGTGATTGATAGATCAGTTAGTTGGTAACGAAACTAGGTAAGTGAGCCTGCGAACGACCATGTGATGGTGTGTCCCTACGGATGTCAGTACGCATCATCAACAAACTGGTCACCCAGTGCAGCAACGATTGGTAGGTAAGATCAATCAGTAGTCATGAGAAGGAGTTTAAGACTGAGCGACCTCGTGCAGTGCTCCCAGGTAGGCCAGTAGACAACTCCATGAACAGGTCCTCCAGTGCAACGTCAATCGATAGTAGTCCAGGTGATGCGAGGTACGAGCATGCGTTCACCAATCGTGATCAGTTCAGTAAGTGAGCCTGCGAACGACCTCGTGCAAGGCTGCCTCACCGGATGTCAGTAAGCTCAACAGCGATTGGTAGCGAAGCAGTCCCTGCAGTCGACCAACGAAACGCATCGAGCAGTCGACCACGGTCCCTCCAGATGTTAGGAGTCTCTACCAACTCAAGGTCAATCGGCTCATCAACAGTAAGGTCAACGAGTTCACCATAACCCCATCAAGGGGAAGGGGTCCTACAGTGCAACATCGATTGAAGGTTACCCACTGAGACGGCCACAGGCGGCTCAACCGTCGTTCAAGGCATGAAGATCAGAGAACACCACCATCAACCAGATGCAGCAACGATCTTACGGACACCACCAACGACCCGCCGATCAACAGAAAGAACATCACGATCAACCCGAAGGCCAACAGTGAGATCATCAACCCCTACTTCATCAGGACAACCACCAACAACACCGCCATCAACCAGCAAGGAGTCCAACAGTATCAACTCGTTCACCAACAGGGATGTCACCTTTGCAGTCAAGATGTTCAACGTCGATCATGATCAACAACAGGAGGGTCCCCATCGCTCACCCATCAACCTGAACACCCCCAAGCACTCATCCAGCAGGAGCAGCAACAACTTGTAGACCACCATGAACACCCTAAGAATCATCATAACGAACAGCTTCCTGAGCCCGAAGGTGTGTCCCTACGGATGTCAGTACGCAGCACGTTCATCAAGCCCATCAGTTCAACAGCGATCCCGATAAACCTCATGACCACCGGCAACGACAACACGGTCCTCTGGATGAGAAACAGCATCGAAGTCACCAAGTCCTCAACCGACAACACCAGCTGTGACTCCACGTTCAACAGGGGCCCCGATCGAGCTCAACGACAGGATGATTGCAGACATCCCATCAGGACCATCGACTCAACCAGCCCCTCAAACGGGAAGAACGACGGGACCCTAGGCAACAAGGAGTGACGATCCCCTGAAGGACAACCATCAGATCAACGCTTCGGATCAGGCACGCTACGGTCGACCGGTGGGTCAGCAAGTTGCAATCGATATCAGCTCCAACCGACTACCATCGGTTTACGCTGACCTCTCATGCAAGACCCACCTCCTTCTCCCTTCGCTAACACCTGATCCTACGCTAACCTCCCCCCCTCCCAAGTCAACCATGGTCTTCATCAGCAGAATCAGCATCAAAGACATCACGATCAACAGGAAGACCATCAAGACAGCCTCAATCAGCAACAGAACCCAACGATCAACTCCAACAAGGACATCCACCTGAACCATCAACGTCACCAAGAGCAGCATCAACCCGTAGATCAACACCAGCACCACATCCTTCCTCAGGACGAACACCCCCATCACCGACAGGAGCAGCAGATCCACCCAAAGTTGAGGGGCGTCCCTACGGATGTCAGTAGTCAGAATCATCATCGATAGGTCCTCCAGTGCAACAGTAGTCTGTAAGCTCCATGATCAATCAGTCAGTAAGAAGGTTCAGCGAAAGACGTCACGACTCCACGGATGTCAGCACACTCATCATCTGGTTAGTTAGGTTCAAGTGCAGCGAGAATCGTCAGCAAGTTGGTTGCGTCAGTCAGCCGAAGACAGCGCAGGGTCGTGTTAGCGTAGGGAGAAGGAGCCCCCCTTGCAGCCCGTCACTGGAGTGTCTCCTCTCCGCAGTGACCCACGCACAGAGCTCCCCCTTGGGGCCCCCGAAGGGGAGGGGAGATCGAGCATGGGACACGGAGGTGAGGAGATACGGAAGTGTAAGGTCTGCAACTTGCAGGGGGGGCGGTTGACCGTAGCGTGCGACCCGAAGCGGTTACCTTATCGTGCATGAGCCCCACCGGCGAGGTGACCCTGTCCGGACAACCGATAGGGCGTCAGGCTGCAACCGTAATCTCGAGTGACTGCAACGGAGGGTGGTGTTAGCGCAGTCCCCTCATCTTGGGGCCCCGCTTGCGGGAGTGAGGGGGACGTAGCGTGGCACCCGTAGTGGAAGGAACGATCTCATGCATCGGTTCAGCGGCAATCTAGCTCAACGAGTGAAGGAGGTATCGACTGAACGACCTCGTTTCAGGTTCCCCTACGGATGTCAGTAGTCTCACCCATGGTGAAGCTCAGTCGGTTCAACAGCGATTGGTAGTAGGTCATCTGATGCGAGGTACGAGCATGCGATTCGTTGTGGATAATCTACGTTACCAAGTGAAGGAGTTTACGACTGAACGACCTCGTGCAGATGCTCCCTACAGGTGTCAGCAGGTTCATCCGCTCGTCATCCATCAGTTGGTAGTCAAGGCAACAAGCGAAGCGACCAAGTTGCAGGTCTCCCTACTGATGTCAGTACAGCTCATCACCCAGTTCAACAGCGATCGAAGGCCCATGGGCACTCCGCTGGAACCAATGAATGGTAGTAAGCGAAGCGACCTTGAGCAGTCCCTCCACAAATGTCAGTAAGCAGTCCTGCAACTCGTTCATCCGGTGCAGCAGCGATTAGTAAGGTTCAAGGTCAGGTAGCTAGTAAGGTGGTCAAGTGAAGGAGTTTACGACTGAACGATCATGAGCAGTGCTCCCTACAGATGTCAATCATCAACTCATAAACAGGTCCATCACCCAGTGCAACCAAGATTGTAAGGGTTACAGGTCAGCTGATGAGTGAGCTCGCGAACGACCCTGCAGAGCGTCCTATGGATGTCTACTCGTCATGATTAGCAAGGTCTTTCATCCAGTTCAGCAGTAACTTTTAAATGATGCGAGGCACGAGCCTGTGGTTGCCAGTCAGTAGGAGTGAAGAGCGAGCGATCCGAAGGGGTTGGGGCACCGTCGGTGAGAGAGTGATGAACGGTCGTAAGCGAAGCGACCCTGCAGTACCCTCACCATCAACAGGTCGAGCATCCGATTCATCAGGTACCCTAGTTGACGTCCGATAACACATGAGGTCGTCAGTCGATAACGGGTTCAGCGAGTGAGCTTGCGAACAACCCTACCAGAGTGTCAGTAGACGGATCACCCTCGAGGCTTAAGTCAGTTCAACGATTGGTCACCATGGTCGTCCAGTGCAACAGCGATTGGTAAGCTGACTAGGTTGATGCGAGGCACGAGCATGCGGTCGGTTAGTGGATGATCAGTGATGGTAAGTAAGCCTGCGAACGACACGTTGCAAGGACCTCCCCACAGAAGTCTTCTCATCATCAACAGATCGTTCAACCAGTGCAACAGTAACCTGTAAGGTTCAGTATCAATCAGTCGACAGTTCAACAGGAGGGTCCTCCAGTGCAACAATGGTTAAGGTAATCAGGTTGATGCAAGGTACGAACATGCGGTCACCGATTGGTAACTAGGTTGGTAAGTGAGCCTGCGAACGACGTAGCCGAAGGAGTCCCTACGGATGTCAGCAGTTAACTCCATCAGCCCAAGACAGTCGGTTCAACAACGATTGGTAGGTCAAGTGATGCGAGGCACGAGCATGCGTTCCCTTGGTTTATATCAGAGGTAGCGAGTGAGCCTGCGAACGACGTCGATCAAGAGTTCCTTACGGATGTCCGCAAGATCATTAAGGAGTCATCCTCCATCCACTCAAGGTCAGTCCAGCAGCGATGGGTAAACATCCAGTCAAACAACCACAGCCGGCTTCATCATGAGTGCTATCGATCTGACCAGCTACTTCGATGACGGGAAGGATAGATCGATCAACAGGTTGACCAAGGCAGCCAGGATCATCAGCAGCATCACCACCGTCGTAACCAACAAGAGCAGCGGGAACCTGCAGACCGACGACACCATGAACATGCCCAACCTCGTCAGGATCAACTAAAGTCGACATCACAACGACATGAAGCACATCGCCATCGTTCCCACCATCTACTAAAACGACGTGACCCTCGGCAGACACGCCACCATGATCGAATCCAAGTACCTATCAATCCTCAGGAAAGACATTTCAATCGACATCACCAAGTCCTCAACCGACATGCCAACCACCTACAACACCATCAGCCCCAGCAACGTAACCAACATGAAGGACAACCGATGCAGCCAGAATCATTAAAGGAGTTCAGGTCATCAGCCCCGCCAACACCACCTACCCCCTCAGCAACAGGACGTCACCACCCACTCGATCAACAACCCCGACAACCAAGAGCAACATCAACCTGTCGATCAACCCCACCTCCGACGTAACCGTCAAGTGCAACATCAACCTGTAACCCACCAGCACCTTCAACCTCATCAGGACGACCAGCATCACCGTCAACAACGAGATCATCACTATCGCAATCAGTAAGTGGAGTGAAGATCGATGTTAGCGCAGGCATCTCCCCCTTGGGGCCCCGCCCCCGGGAAGGGAGGTGTCGGAGCGTGGCTGACCGTAACGGAACGACCTTGTAGCTGATCTTCCTACACATGTCAGTAGGTAACCTCATCAACTCAAGGTCTGGTCCTCCAGTGCAGCAGCGATTGATAGAAAGGCTAGGTTGATGCGAGGTACGAGCATGCGTTCCATCAGTCAGTAGTCAAGGCAGTGAGTGAGCCTGCGAACGACATGACCAAGGGCTCATCCTACAGATACCAGTACCCTCATCAACTCAAGGTCCATCAGTAGACCAATCCTCCGGTGCAGCAGTGATACCAAGGATTGATGCAAGGTACCACCGATAACGATCCGCAATCAGACCGTGTGGTGACCACTATCCAACCCACCATCAGATCGTAAGCTGGTTACCACGTCAAACTGCAAGGTCCATCCGTTCAGCTAACCTGTTGAGGTGACGAAGCAAGCCCGCAGTCAATCGTGCAGTCCATGAGGCAGTAACCTAAGTCGAAGCAGCAGACCCGTCATTCAGGCAGCTCATGAAGTCGTTCTTCCAGTGCAGCAGTGATCTGTAAGGTTCATGACCAGTCAGTTGGCAGCTCAGTAATCAAGTGAAGGAGTTCATGATCATCAGTCCCAAGAACACGAACAGAGGACGACAGCAATCAACATCACGAATCCGTAGGTGAACACCGTCGATGACATCATCAACCAGAAACCCATCAGCTTCATCAATGAGGCAACACTGGTCAACACCACCAGCAACCCAATCATCAAGGAGCCGTGTGAAACTGATCTAACATCAAGACAGGTCACCAGTGCAGCATCGGTCATGAGGAAGTTGAGTGAGTCCGCAGTAGGAAGTGAAGAGGGGTGTTAGCGAAGGGGTTTAAGAGAGCTGGCGCCGAGGGGACTGACCTCGTAGATCGATGGTAGTCGATCGGAGAGGTTAGGTTCTGAGGGTTCAAGCCAGCGAACGGCCCCGCAGCGTGCCCCTCGTAACGTTCGACCGATTGTTGAAGCCGTGCGCAGCACCCTTGTCCGGACAACCGAAGGGCGTCAGGCTGCAGCAGTGATCGTAAGTGGAGTGAAACGAAGGGATGGTGTTAGCGCAAGTATCTCACCCTTGGGGCCCCGCTTGCGGGAGGTGGGGTGCTGGAGCGTGGCATCCCGTAGTGAAGCGGAACGACCCCTGTTCAGTCGGTTCAACCAGGACCAATCACAGTAAGTGCAGTGCAGGATCAGTGTTAGCGCAGTCGTGAGGAGTCGAGTAGTGAAGGGTAGCCCGTAGGGAGGAGCGTCAGGCGAGACGGACGACGTAGCGTGCTGATCCGTAACGAAACGACATCGTGCAAGTTTAACTAGCGGTTCAACGGCGATCTGTAATGTAGTTGATTGATGCGAGGCACGAGCATGCGGTGCGTTAGTCGATAGGACAGCTGGTAAGTGAGGCACGAACGACCCTACCAAGGTGCCCCTACGGATGTCAGTAGTCTCATCACCAAGGCATCTGCAACAGCGACTGGTAAGGTTCAGTCAGTTGATAGTAAAGGTAGTGAGTGAACCTGCGAACGGCCCTGGGCGAGTCTCCCTACGGATGTCAGTAGGTCAACCATCGAGATCCATCAAACAAGTTCAACCAGAATCGTTAGACCCGTCTGAAGCAGTCGTTCATCCAGTGCAGCAGCGATTGGTAAGTCGTGCGGTCCGTCAGTAGTGAGGAACGAACGAGTGAGCGATGCCTTGGGGTTGGGGCCCCGGGGTTGAGAGAACGAGGTAGTGTAGTAAGCGAAGCGACCAAGTTGCAGGCCTCCCTACGGATGTCAGTAGATAACCATCATCCGGACCGTTCACTCAGATCAGCGATGATTGATAAGTTCATCAGTTGGTAAGAGCGAACGAGTGATCGATGCCTCGGGGTAGGGCCCCAAGGTTGAGAGAATGAGGGAACGTTGATAAGCGAAGCGACCCTGTGCAAGGCCTACGGATGTCAGTAAACCAGATCATCCCAAGGTCCATCATCCGGTGCAGCAGTGATTGATAAGGTTCATGGTCAGTCAGTCTCAGAGGCAGCAAGTGCAGTGAAGGGTGAGTGTTAGTGAAGGTTCTTCCCCCTTGGGGCCCCGCTCGCGGGAGGGGAAGAGCCGGAACGTGATCATCCGTAACGAAACGACCTCGTGCAAGACCTACCAGTGATCACGAGTTCAACAATCAGGTAGGTTCAGTAGGCAGTCCATCAACAGGCCCGTCAGTGGATCCATCATCGAGTAGTTCAACCAGTGCAGCAGTGATTGGTAGATGAGTCAGTTGGTAGGGAAGAGTGTACGAGTGATCGACCCCTCGGAGTAGGGGCCCCAAGGTTGAGAGAGCGAGGGAGTGTCGTAAGCGAAGCGACCCTGTGCAAACGTTCCCCTAGATGCCACTAGTCAACTCTCGTCAGATTCAGAGTTCGATGCAACAGCGATTGGCAAGGCGTGAGTTGGTAGTAAGCGAAGTAACCTGTGAAAGTGATCCCTACACATGTCAGCAGGTAGAGCGTTCATCCGTCTCATCAACAGATACAACCAAGACTTGTAATGATGCGAGGTACGAGCATGCGGTGCGTCAGTTGATGAGCAAGTATGCAAGTGAGCCTGCGAACGACCTAACGATGAATCCCTACGGATGTCAGTAGGCCGTCATCAACAGCTTCAAGGTCGTACAGTTCAACAGCGATTGGTAAGGTAGAGGTTAGCAAGTGAGACATCGAGCAGATCTCCCTACGGATGTCAGTACTGTTTATCAAGGGGCTACTCATCCAGTGCAACAGTGATTGGTAGTGCAGTAGGTGTGTGAGGCATGAACGACATGTTGTAGTGCCCATCCGTTCAACATCAATCGGTAAACAGTCAGTTTAGGGGTAACGAACGGATGAGCGATCGAACCCTTGGGGTAGGGGCCCCAGGGGTGAGGAGTGAAGGAGTGGTGGTAAGCGAAGCGACCTAGAGCACTCTCCCCACGGGCGTCAGTTAGCAACTCCACCAACAAGACCACCCAGTGCAACAGTGATTGTTAGAGTAGTCAGTGAAGCAGTGCAGCCAAGGTACGTCATCCAGTGTAAAAACGATTGAGAAGGTTCAAGGTCCGTCAACTAGTAATCAAGGATGATAAGTGAGCCTGCGAACGACATCTTGCAGATTGCCCCTACGCATGTCAGCCACATCAGCAGATCGATCACCATTCAACACCAATCTAAACGAGTCAGTCCATCCATCAGTAAGTGCAGTGAAGATCAGGTGTTAGCGCAGGGTTCTGCTTCAAGGGGTCCCCTTCAGGGGATGAGCAGATCCCGGAGCGTGGCTGATCGTAACGACCTCGTGCAGGTGTCATCAGGCTTCATGATTAAGGTCCTCCAGTGCAGCAGTGATCGGTAGGTAGTCCAGGAGATGCGAGGTACGAGCATGCAGTCCGTTAATCATGATCAGTGCTGTCAAGTGAAGTGTAGGTCGATGTTAGCGTAGACCTAGCACCCTTGGGGCCCCGCTTGCGGGAGGTGGTAGGTTGGAGCGTTTCGACCGTAACGGAACGACCTCGTGCAGGCCCCTAGTTCAATCGACGAGTCGATGCAGCAGTGATGAGTAAGCCTCATGATGAGTCAGTAGGTAAGGTTGATAGTGAACTTACGAACGATCTCATGCAGGGCGTCCTAGGGATGTCAGTAGACCAGTCATCAAGTCCAGTTCAACAACGATCGGTAACATTCAAGATGATGCGAGGTACGAGCATGCGATCCGTTGGCTTATGAGTAGGTTAGCAAGTATAGGGGGGGGGGGGGGCGTTCGCAGCGAAGCGACATAGTTTAGGTTCCCCTACGGACATCAGTAGTCAGCATCAAGCTCATCCGGTGCAACATCGATTGGTAAGGCTAAGGTCAGTCGATAAGTGAGCCTGCGAGCGACCTAGTGCAGGGCGTCCCTACAGATGTCAGTAGGTCAACCCTCCTCAAGATCCATCAACCAGAGTCGGTAAGCTCCAAGATCAGTCAAGTGAGCCTGCGAACGACCCTTCGGTAGTGCCTCCCTACGGATGTCAGTACTCTAGATCATCAACAGGCCTCAATCTGCAACGTTAATCAGTACAGTTCAAGGTCAGTAGATGGTTCAACGTCTCGGTAGGACTCCGGATGAAGTAGTCAAGTGCAGTGCAAGCAGGTGTTAGCGCAGAGCACCCTCCCTTGGGGCCCCGCTCGCGGGAGATGGGTCGTCGTAGCGTGGCTGCTGAAACGAAACGACCCCGTGCAAGTACCCCACGGATGTCAGCTGGTTCTTCATGTCCAAGTCCGCTGCAACAACGATTGGTAAGTCATCTGCTTGATGCGAGGTACGAGCATGCAATCAGTTATCAAGGGTAGTAAGCGAAGCGACCATGAGGAGGTGTTCCCACGTATGTCAGTAGGTTGACCATCAAGTTCAAGAGTCGATGCAACAGTAATCTGTAGTAGAGTTCATGTAGGAGTCAGTAAGTAACTCGATTATCAAGTAAAGGAGGTCACGACTGAACGACCCTGTGTAGAGCGTTACTACGGATGTCAGTAATCATCCATCAACAGTTAAACCAGTGCAGCAGTGATCTTGAAGTGATGCGAGGCACGAGCATGCGGTCATCAGTAGAGAAGGCTACTAAGTGAAGTGCAGATCGATGTTAGCGCCGGAACCTCCCCTTGGGGCCCCGCTTGCGGGAGGTGGGTCATCGGAACGTTTCGATCGTAACGGAACAACCTCGTTCAGGGGTCACCTACGGATGTCAGTACACTTCATAATCAGGGTCATCCAGTTCAACAAGTCATCCAGTGCAACCGTGGTCTAGAATAGTTGATGCGAGGCACGAGCATGCAGCCCGTTAGTCAGTAACCAAGTTGGTGAGTGAGCCTGCGAACGACGCTTCGATAGTGCCCTCCCCCCCCCCCGGATATCAGTAGGCCCAACATTCTTCAACAAGTTCATCATCCAGTACAGCAGCGACCTGTAAGGTTCAAGGTCAGTTGGTAGGAACGGATGAGCGAGCGATCCTTTGGGAAGGGCCCCTAAGGTGAGAGAGTGAAGAAGTGTTGATAAGCGGAGCGACCTAGAACAGTGTCCCTAGGGATGTCAGCAGTCAAGATTATCAACAGGTTCATCATCCAGTGCAGCCTCGATTGGTAGTTAACTCAGTACCTAGCAACTTAGTTAAGTGAGCCTGCGATCGACGTGGCGATCAATCTCCCTACGGATGTCAGTACGATCACCCCTCCTCAACATCAATCAGTAGAGCTCATCCAGTGCAGCAGTGATGGGTAGGGTCGTTAATCAAGTGCTCGAGCAAGCGATCCGGTGGGGTTGGGGCCCCATCGGTGAGGGAGTGAGGTAACGTTCGTAAGCGTAGCGACCTGTGCATCATCAGTCTGTAGGTGATAACGAACGATCGATCCATGGGGAAGGGCTCCCGCGGTGAGAGAGCGAGAGAACGTTCATAAGCGTAGCGACCTCGTTGCAGTATGTCCGTAGCTTAGACTATCATCATGAAGTTCCCCCAGTGCAACCAAGATCGGTAAGTGATGCGAGGTACGAGCATAAGGACGGTCAGTTAAGGGGTAAACTTGCTGAGTGAGCCTGCGAACGACATCGTACAAGGGTGTCCCCTTACGAATGTCAGTACGCTCATCCATCATGACCAACAGTCGATCATCCAGTGCAGCAGTGATTGTAACGATCCGTTCTACACCAATCAGTCAGGTCCACGATCAAGTTCAGGAGCCAAAGCATCCACTTGATCACCAACAGGTCGTTCACCCGTTCAAGTGGTTAGCAAGTAGCCAGTTCACTCGATCATCCGATTAGCATGCAGCAGCGATTGGTAGTTCGTCGATCAGTAAACGAGGGTCGTGAGTGAGCCTGCGAACGACCAGGTTCAGACGCTCCCTACGGATGTCAGCAGGTTCATCACCGTCAGATCCAGAGCCGATGCAGCAGTGACCATTAGGATGTCAGTAGTCCCATCCTCAGGTGTTTCGTTCAACGTCAATCGGCAACTCGTCAAGTGTTCCTACGGATGTCAGTACTCACCCACGCAGCAGTGATATCCAAGTCTTGAACCGACCACGTCAACCGCAAGTGGAGGAGCCTCCTCGTGTTAGCGAAGGGTGAAGGAGGGTGGCCTTGCGTACCGTCACCCGTAGTCCCCCTCTTCGGAGTGCTCCACGCGCAACCATCCCAGCTTGCTGGGACACCGAAGGTGCCCGAAGGGTGGTGAGCATGGATCACGTAGATGAGGGGGATGAAGGGTGTAAGGTTCGCAACTCGCAGGCCACCCGGTCACCCGTAGCGTGCGAGGAGGCGGGGGAACGACCTCGTGCAGTCGCCCAGTCAACAGCGATCGGTAGTAAGTGCAGTGTAAGCCTGGTGTTAGCGTAGATCCATCTCCCTTGGGGCCCCGCTTGCGGGAGGAGATGGGTTGGAGCGTGGCAGGCTGTAACGAAACGACCTTGTGCAGTCCCCCACCGAACGTCAACAGGCAAGACCCCCCCCCATCAATCCCAGCAACCAGTGCAGCAGTAACCTGTACATCAACCAATCACGACCAGTAAGTGCAGTGCAGAGGAGTGTTAGCGCAGTCCCTCGTCTCAAGGGGACCCTTCAGGGGATGGACGAGGGATGGAGCGTGCTCCTCGTAACGGAACGACCCGTGCAGCATCTCCCTACGGATGTCGCAGCCCTGACCAAGGAGTTCATCATCAATCGGTAAGTGAAGAACGAGCGATCCTTGGGGTTGGGGCCCCGAGGTGAGGGAGTGAGGAACGGTCGTAAGCGAAGCGACCTCGTCGAGGCTGCTCCCTACGGATGTCAGTACGCCCATCATCAGCCAAGTGCTACAGCGATTGGTAGGGCTACACGTCAGTAACTATGTAGCCAAGTGAATCATCCAGAGACGGCCACAGGCGGCTCATCACCAGGGTCTCCACCGACAGGAACAACATCACGATCAACCCCAACCTTCAGACCACCATCAGTTTCAACCTACAGGAAGCCATGTCCAGCGACGTCACCAGTTGCCTAAGCGACAGCAAGGACACCACCCCCATGACCCTCGATGAGTAACCAGGTGCAGCCACGATCTGAACAGAACCGACGACATCCACTCCAACAACGACAGGGCCCTCGACCATCCACTCCACCAGAACATCCAACGGTGACCACGATCGTTACCGAGGGGTTCAACGTCACCCACTACATCATCACCAGCTCCATCAACAACAGGTACCACCGATGCAGCCAAGATCCTAAGGTTACAGGTCAGTCAGCAAGAGTGAAGAGCGAGCGATCCTTGGGGAAGGGCCCCCAAGGTGAGCGAGTGAGGAACGTCGTAAGCGAAGCGACCCCGTTAAAGATCCCCTACGGATGTCCACTCGTCACCAAGATCCATCATCCAGTACAACATCGATTGATAAGTCACCCAAAGAACCCCCACGCCTCCACCAGAAGCGATCCCCGCAAGGTCGATGTTAGCGCAGTGTCCCGTCTCAAGGGGTCCCCTTCAGGGGATGGACGGGGCACGAAGCGTTTCGACCGACCCTGTGCAACACCTAACGAGCCACCCCCGCAACCCCAATCTGTAAGACGAACCCCACCTCCCCAACCAACGTTCCGGTTCAGCACGCTCCGGGGCCGGTCGTTGGCTTGAACCTGCGATCCCTTATCACCTCCACTCGCAAGCTCCCTCCGGTGAACGGAACCTCAGCGCCAACTCCCTTAAACCCCTCCACTAACACTGAACCTCCACTCTCCACCCACGACGGCCCCACCACCGCCGCACCTGAACCACCCTCCGGTCCAGTCCCCTCAACATCAGGCTGTTACGGGAACCCACCCGCCCAACTGTCTGTCCCGAAGGAGGTCCAGCAAGATTGAAACCTACCACCAACGGCCCCCCACCGTAGGTCTTGCCGCAGCCCATGCGCCCCAAAGGACTCGATCATCTCTGACGTGGTCGGACTGCTAACTCCCACTTAACGTCCAAGCTCGGACGGTACCACCCTCTCGGGCCTCCCCTGGTACATGGAGCAAACTGCGTAACCCCCGCCCCTCCACCTTCCTGACCACCACCCCCACCCCAACGGGCAGAAGCAGCACCGAACACCCTGGGCCAGCCAGGAGTCAGTTCCAGTAGAAGTTAAGGGGGTTCCTTAGCAGCCTGCTATCACCCTGCAACATCCATACCCACGCGTTGAAGTAACAAGCGCTCTTGTAGTGTTAGGTTAGGCGGCCGGTATCGCTCCCTACCTCCCATCATACCACGAGTCCCCCTCAGTCATCCCAGAATACCAGGGACGCCTCGAAAGAACCATACTCCCACTGGACGTGGTTTCTTGGATACGTGCTCAGTAAGGTTCACAACCCGTAGTCCGTCACTCCTTATCGCCCAGAACACCGGTCCTCCCGATGCCCCTCCCTCCAGTTGCCCAGCCATACGATGAATCTCACACCCGCGGTTTACAAGGCCTTCACGGCACATGGTTCCTTGAGTAGTTCATCATACAACGACGCGTAGGGTAACACATACGCACGCCTTGCCCCTGCCCCTATGACTGTGTTTGTCTACTCCATCCTCACCACCCGTGTACTGTTCCCGTTCCCTAACTTATTATCCCCCTCCCTCGCCCACCAACCCCCCTCCTCGCGCCCCATGTTCGGTGGGACCGTACGGACGACGGTTGGTGTTGTAGACTACTGGAATCGGCTGTTAAAAGGTGGTCGCGCAGGTTGGGTCCTCCAAGTGAAGAGAGTCATCATAGCGGGTACTCCAACGATTAAGGTATGAACACCACTCAGATGATGTTCCGCTCATCCTTAGCACCCTCCACCCCTCGCCACCGCAACAGCTACCCCACCCACTGCAGCACCCACCACTGAAGAGGCGGTAGTAACTGCAGCACCATGGCTCACTGAAACCCAGGGTTCTAACCGAGTGCTAAAGAATCACAAGCGCCCCCCGTTTCCAGAAGACGCACTCGTACGCCCGACACACCGCTCGCCCTCCATCTCCCAGTACGCCAGACTAACGGATCATCATACCCCCGGCCCAGCCCCACCCATCAGCCCTATGTTGCAAGGGCATGTAGTGAAACCAGGGTTCAGGTCCTCCCCGTAGAGTTGCTAACGTACCTGACAAAGAACTACAGTGCAGCCTGTCCGCACTTCCGCATGCCAAAGCCCCGCCCTTACTAACGAATCCCTTAATGTTCACCTCACCCCGTCGGGTGATTAGAAGTTCAGATACGGTTAGACCAGCAGACACCCCTCACACTTGACGCCGCCCCTCCATGCGCACGCCCTACCACCTCCAATCCGAAGTGGCTCCGCCATCACCTCCACACCCGCCCACCCTCAGACCCCCTCCCGCCAACCCACCTCCCAACCCATCAACCCAACACTCCAAGGACACCCCACCCCTCCCAAAGGAAAGATGAGCCACCCCGGTAAAGCATCAAGCCAATCGGTCACTCAGTAGATCAAGGGAAGGCCGACCCTCCGATGAACCGCAGTGCAGCCGCAGCTCCCGAGTTCCCCCGCCGTTCTTACACAGAGCACGCAGTCATCGCGACGTGGTGTGTACGAGTTCGAGGTATCGGCATAGTTTATCGTGTTACGGATCCACCCGTTTACGCACGCCGGCCGCTGGTAAGTTCCTCCAGTCTCTACGCCCGGGACTTCATCATCCGTAGCTCTCCACGCCGCAGCAGTCGTATGGGACCGATCTAAGCGTGGTACGTCTGGCAGTCTCACGAGGTGGAGTACTCCATGCTCCCGCAGCTTCAGGCGATCTACTTCTCTCACCCATCACTGGATGATTACGCAGATGGCTCTTCACCACGGGTGGAGCCCCGCTTCCTCTACTTCCTCCGCAGCCCCGATCTGTAGTTCATCGCGTCAGTCACCCGCGAGTCCTCCAAGTGAAGTGTAATGTAGGTGGTGTTAGCGTAAGGGGTTTAAGGGGTGGGCCTTGCATACCGTTACCCGGAAGATCACCCTTCGTAATAGCATCCCCGCACCATCCCAACTTGTTGGGACACCGAAGGTGCCCGAAGGGTGGGAGGAGAGGCTATGGAGATGGGTGGTCTGTAGGGTATAAGGTTTGCAACTTGCAGGCCCACCCCGGCCCCTGAAGCGTGCCACCGGAATGAAACGGAACGACCTCGTGCAAGACAACCTGTGACCCACCTAAGGGTCCATGACACCGTGCAACCCGAAGTTAAAGTACATCCTGAGACAGCCACAGCTGGCTCCCATTCCGTAGGATAACCAACCGGCTATGAAACCGTGCAACACTAATTGTTAAGCGTCCCGAGACGGCCACAGGCGGCTCCCATTACGGCGAGTATCCCAGTCACGACATGAAACCATGCAACATCAATTGTTAGTTTAGAGTAGTCGTGTTGAGACAGCCACAGCTGGCTCCCTTGAGATCATGCACGAGGTCGTTCCGTTGATGGTTACGGTGGAGGCACGCTTCGATCGACCGGTGCCCCTGCAAGTTGCAACTTATTGTCCTACGATCGACTACCATCGATCTTCGGCCAAACGCTGCAAGGGGCACCTCCTTCGATCTACGCTAACACCTCCACCTCCACCATCAACTCCACTTAACACCACCCCTAGAATAATCACAAGAGGCACCACCCGAGACAGCCACAGCTGGCTCCCATTCCGAAGGAAGTCAGTCATGATATGAAACCGTGCAGCAATAATTTATAACATATCCTGAGACGGCCAGTCGGCTCCCCTTCCGAAGGAGAATCAACTGACGTTCAACCTGAATTGTTAAATGACCCGAGACACCCACGAGGTGGCTCCCATTACGAAGGATAGCCAATCATGACATTCAACCTGCAGCACCAATTGATAATCACCTGAGACGGCCACAGGCGGCTCCCATTCCGAAGGATAACCATAACATAAATGAAGAACGATCCCCTAATAATGCAGGGGACATCTATCACCCGCCATCCACCCGATGTTGAAATAAGCCCCTCAATAGATTAACGATGCAGCATCAATTTATAACTGAATCATCCCACCTCCATCGAACCCTCCACCACCCCCTAAACGGTCACCCTCACCCGCCAACCACCCAATCTAATGCAACCATGCAGCCTAAATTAATAATGACCATGAAACGAAAGTACTCACCCCCCACCCCTTCAACCCCGATTATCAATGTAAAACAGATCACCCGCCACCCCCTTTAACTCAGAAATGACCCCTAAATGAGCCATGACCTTATTTCAATTGAATCCCTCAATTCGATTCCGTGACACAAAAAGTAGTCCCTCCCGCCACCCGTTGATCGATTCACGCAATTCATTCCAATTCATGTTCAATTCATTTCAATGAAATGGCCCATTTCAGGATCCAGACCGAT